>UCOL01002902.1:0-22306 GCA_900474335.1 Ormyrus nitidulus | reverse complement strand
CCATCAAACAACGTTTTTCACAAGCTCAAAACACTGCCGCCCCCTTTGATCCGGGGAAAAAAGGATTAGAAAAAAATTCCACCGACTCGCGAAAACTTCCATATCTGTATGAATAAATGTCTCAAAGGGTGTCTTTCAATACCGATTCGAGCTTTCTCGTACACACACATCAGTCTGAGCGAAGCGCGCGGCGCGAGAGAGAGAGAGAGAGAGCGCAAAAATAAATCCCGCGGCGTCTCTGTTGACTTTGTTGTGTACACGGCTGACTTCAAAACGGCCCGGAATAATAAACGTTCGCCGTCGTCGTCGTCGTCGTCGTCGCGCGTTTCCTCCCGCTTTTTTCGCGCGCGCACGCCACGCGGACATTACTTTTTCGCGTCTCTTTTTTTTTCGCCTCGGAGGCTTTAGACAGCTTTGCTTTGCCGTCCTCCCCCCACGACGCGTCAGTGACGAGAAAGTAATCTCGATCGCATATACGCCGGGGAAGGCCGCGATGTTTGTACTTCGTCCGGGATTTGCATTCGCCGGATTCGGAGATATATGCGCGAGTTTTCCGCGAGATTTATTCTCGCAGCCCAAGAGCGTCGAGCGAACTTTGTGGATTTTTATCTGCGTTTGAACGTCCGCGCGGATGGAGATGCTCTTTTGCGGTGTTCATTTACGGTCGGGATGCTTCTTGTAAGGGAGGTAATTCGAGATTAATTGAGTCGTTCGGTCGGAGCTGCTGAGGGTTTTATTATTTTAGGCATGAATTTTTTAACGAGGCGCTTAATTTTTGGGATGAAGTTGGAAATGTTTTTTAGAGCGGCGCAGGAAAGATTTATGAATATTTAATTTTTGTTAGTGCTAATAATGAGACTTTAACTGTTTACGTCAATCGCATTCGCGGTAGCTTAATTTTGCTCGCAGTGTTGTGGAAACGAACAAAGAATGTTTGGAAGGAATGTTTGCCGAAGCGTGACGTTAAAAGCAATACAAATTATTAAACAAACGTTTTATTAAATTTGTGGCCGAGATAACTGGAAAGTGGCGGAGCGTAGTTTGCACGAGGAAAATAAATTATAAAACGCAATTTCATAATATATTTTCGTGCTTCTATATAAAAGAGAATCTGTTAACAACTTTCGAAACCAATTAGCCTGTTAATATTTTATGCATAAAAATGAGAATATTATGATACCTAATTACGTCGAAGCTATTTTTACAGAGAATAAGTTTATAATTTATTCAATCGTTTTTAGGGCACATTATTAGCTTTACCAACAAAAACACAAAGAGCAAAATCTTTCTCGCATTAAAAATATATTTTTATGCTTACGTGCGCGACGACGCATTAGTCACACGATAATTAATTCAAACAGCCCCTGTAATAATTCCCGCCAATTTGCGAGCCCGTGTACTATTTGTCCAGAAATGAAACTGCCACATTTGACCCCCCCGAATTTCCCTGTAAATTATCCACTATTTATTATTTAAACCTGCAGTTTTTGGGCGTCCTCCCACTATTACGACGGAGCGACTCGCGCACACGCATGACGAAATAAAATTAGCTCTCCGCAACGAGCACATAAATTAATAATAAATATTAATGCTGCTGCTCGCAAGCGCGGCCGAGTACAATAAATTATTATCTCGCTATTTTATTGCGCTCGTGGGCACGGCTGCGTGTCAAGCAAGGAAGCATCCTCGATTTTATAAAATTAGCTTCCAGAGGTGGTACGTTTAGGATGAATTATATTCGAAAACGTTGAATGTTAGATCAAGTTAGATCGCGGAATAGGGCTGTGAATGTTTGAAAAGAAGCAGCAAAACCGATTCGAAGCAATTAAGTAATTATTAAGCGTCGGAGAGTCAACAATTTGCCTCTCTCAATTATAATGGCGGTCGGTAACCGCGTAATAAAAATCAGATTAAAAATAATTCGATTCCCGATTGGATTTTTAATTACGCTCGATCCAATTATTGGCCCCTCCTCCGAGCGTCACGACTCTCGCTCTCTCACCCTCGTCCCTTCGATCGTCAATAAAGGGAGAGGAGCGCGCGCAAAAAAGCTCTCCTCCGACTCCTTGAAAAAGAAAACAAAAGAAAAAAAAAAGAACAGGAAAAGAGCTCGGAGGGCAAAACGAATTCAAAAATATGCGCGCTTCTTTCCTCGTTACAGCGGAAGCGAATTTCCAGAGGGAGGAAGCAGGAGAAAGAGAGGGAGACTGTTAATCCAACGTCTTCTCTCGTTATATTCGGCCGGCGCCGCGGGCGAATCACGCGAGCGAGTCTAGCGTGAGGGCCGACGTTTCGCCGGGCGGCTTTGTACTACACGTTGCCAACGCCGAGTGCAACAACCTACGTTCCTCCGAATATGTAGCCACTTGCAACTTTCACCTCCGGCAGCTTTCGAAGCCAAGTGTGCACGCGCGAGCTTCCGCTCGGCGCGCGAGCAAAGACTGTCTAGGGGGGAGGGGGGAGGGGAACAAGTGTTGCCCGTTAGGACGAGTAGCGCCGCTTCGACGAATATTATTGGATTCGCTTTTTGAGGGCTGGAGTGTCGGTTTCTGCTGCGAATTGCCGAGGAGTCTTTTATTTGCAGGTTTGAAGTAGAAACGGTACTTCCGGGACAAAAAAATAAAACGCGTTAATCGCACCGTGGAAGGAAAGTGCTTCTTACTTTTCAACGTCTCTTTTGAAAAAGCTATTGTTGCACGTAATATACTTTCCGGGAAAGGGAAAGAGGATTTCAACGGGCTTTAGGCAAATCTGGACTATTGGATTAAATTTTTTTTTCTCGCACAGTCAATTTAAGAAAGTTTAAATAAGAGACGGCGCAAAAGAATACTTTGAGAGAAGCTTCTAAAATTTGCGCTTAAAGACGGCTAAAAGCCCGAGTGGTTGAAAAATTTTTACAATGTCTGACTAAATTCGGCACTATCTACTTAAACTGAAATTCCCCTAATTCATAACTAATGCTATTATTTCGCAGTTTTTCCGCGACGTGCATAAATTAAGTTTTTCTTTTTCGCCAGTACGCATAAAAGCACATAAAAGCTCCGGGCGCATTATCTTTTAAAAAAAAGTAACTTCATAAATTCCTTCGCTTTTCCTCCTTTTTTGCGAATCTCCCCTCCGGAAAGTCAATTTTTTCAAGCATAAATATAAAACTTTATCGATATTCGAAACTCCGGTTAAAAATGTATTCAAACCTCGCCGAGTGTTGCATTTGCATGAGCTCCTGAAACTGGGAAATCCAGTTTCGGGCAAAGTCTCCGGTCTCTCTCTCCCTCGGAGAAATGGCAAACGAGGGACTAAGGAAGAGCCAGAGAGGCAGAAGAACGAGCAGAAGTAGAAGAAGAAGAAGAAGAAGAAGCAAAAAGAGACGTATGTCGCGTAGCGCCGGAAAGAGACTAGGATATACAGGCGCGGAGGCCCGGCTCCGACTTTCGTTGCTCCTGTTGGGTGCCATAACTCAGGGCGGCGCTTGCGACGAGCGGCCAAGGAGAGAGAGAGAGAGAGAGAGATGCAGCGCCACGACGGCCTCCGGGGGATTCTCACGCGAGAAATGGGTGGCCGCAGAAATAACGAATGGCCGTCTTTATCGACTTGTCGGATTTTCGTGCATCACGATCGGCCGCAGCGAAAGAGCGAGCTCGCTCCCAATTGATGAACTTAGACGTAGAGGGATATAAATGACCTGCGCGCGGGGCTACGAGCCGCGACGAGTCGGCATTTGTCTTGCTTATTGCTGGATTGCTTTCCTACGGAGCAGCTACTCCTGCTGCTGCTGCTGCTGCTGCCCCGTGAGGTAATCTTTTAGGAGCGGGTTTTTAAACTTTCAGACTGTGCTTTTTGGTTGACATTTTGAGGAGGTACGGTAATGGGTAAAAATTCTTGTTTTTCTTCTTCTTTTTTGTTTTACGTGAAACTAATTGCTCGAGATATTTACTGGAAGTCGATGAGTGCATTAATTGGTAAAGAATTTTAAAGGAGTAGATAATTTTTTGCTTTCGTTTCTAAAAGCTGGAATGAAATTTTAATGGATTGCCTTTAGCTACGCTTTCAGTGTACCTAAAAATGCTGCAAAAATACGAGGTTTTGAAATAAATTATTTAATGGACGATTAATTCAAATTGAATTACAACGTTAAGAGTGATGGTTAACTGAAATTTAGAGCATAAATGTTTAAAAATACTCCAACAAAATTGAGTGCTCATTTCAACGATAGCTCATAATTTTCTATTTTTGTTATCCTTTTTGCGAGACGTGTTTAATTGAAAATACAAATAGCAAACTGCTACCATTTAAAATTCCCATCTACACTTTTTCATCTGTTCATTGCAGCTGCAGTAAGTTAACAATTAAATCACAAGTCCATCGCATATTTAAACGCGATCCAAATCTCAAAACAGCCGTTATTTAACGGTTTCACAGTCGAAATTATTTCTCCGCAAGTTGATTATAAACACTTGTCTCACCCCGGAGCAGCGCGCCGTTCATTACCCGACCACGCATCGGAATTATTCTCCGTCGAAGCGGCAAATTGCAGATGCGATAAAGCGCGACAAACGCTAAAAACCCGGTCGGCAGCCCTTTCCAAGCCTCTTTTTCTCTCCCCCCTCTCCCCGTATTTGGAACAAATATTTGCAATAGCTCCCGGCGAAATGCCAAATATTTATTTGGCCCGTTGAATTGGAGGAGCCTTTGAAAAGATTTCGGCAGATTTCATTTCAATTTAGCATCGTGGAGAAGAAATCCGAGAGGGAGGGGGGGGGGGGGGACCGAACGCGACGGAAAAGATTAAAGAGGTCGAAAGTGAGCAATTAGTGGATTCGCGACTGCAGCGACGACGCTCAAAGCTTAGAGCGTCAATACTTTGCATCTATTGCTGCATCATTTCACACATAAAACCTAAGTTGGCTTTTGCGAACCTTTTTTCGATCTATATCTTTTACTACAGCAGCTTAACAGAACTCAACATATTATCCGCGAAATCTATTTATTTCGTTCATTAAAAATCGCTGCTAATTATTATATAGATTTAAAATTAAACGCATAATGTTCAACGAAGAAGTCAATGTCGATGCCACTCTTGGTAAAAATGAACGAAAACATTGAAAATCCCCGCGGAGCAGAGGCGAGCGCGTGCATTTCCATTCCCTCGTAAAATTCGAAACCGCAATAAAGCTCGAATTACAGCGCAAAACGAAAAAGAAACGAGAACCGCGCAGCCCATCTACCCCGCATTTAATTAAAATATCAGGACGCGCGATCCCCGCGCCAAGGGCGGAAAGCGCGCCGCCTAATAACACGTCTCTCGCCCTGCCCCGGCGCGTATCATAATACACCCGACACTCTCGTCGAAGGCCTCGGCGATCGTTACGCCGCGCCGTTAATTGGCCCCTTCCGCGAGAGAGAGAGAGAGAGCGAAAGAAGGTCTGGAAAACCGCAGTCCCCCCCCGCCCGACGAAACTGCGCGGCGCGGCGTGCAGTGCAGAGTTTCGGGGCCCTTCGTGACTGGGCGCCGTGTTTTCTGCGCTAAAATTGAAGAGCTTATCCGCCGTAAATCGCCTCAATTACTGGCTCGCGATCCGCAGCCGCCGCCGCGGAAAGCAGCGATTTTCTCGTCATGCTCCCGCGCGGCGCGCCGACGAAACTTTAATTAGTTAATGGCACACCGCCGCCGTCGTCGTCGTCGTCGGGCGTCTCTCCTCCTTTGAGCGGCCACTCGAGTCGAGTCTCGCGCCGAGGGGAGATTATAGAGCCTCTCTGCGTGTGATCGAGAACCCGCCCCGCGAGAGAGAGAGAGAGAGAGAGAGAGAGAGAGAGAGAAACGCCGAAGACGCAATCCGAGGAGGCGCCGCGGCGAATCAAAGAGACTGCAATTAAGGACTGCGCGATTGCCGAGCATTGATCAAGTTTGGGTCGAATATTGCTTTGATCGCTGCCTCCGGCGAGGCGGGAACGCGGCGGAAGACCGCAATCTGGAAATTGAGGGAAGCTGAGGCGCGGCGCTTTCTGGGTTCCTTGGTAATGAGGACTGTTAATTGGGTACTTTTGGCGCGTTTCGACTTTGTTGATCAATTTTTAAGTTACATTTATTGCATTTGCGTATGTAAATTCTAAATCGTCGAATTGTTCGCGTGTGAAATAGCATTGAAATGCGATACACTTTTTTACATTATCGCAGTAAATTTAAATGTATTTAAAGATATTCTGTTGTAATTTACTTACAATTAGATAAAAAGCAAAATTCATAAAATATTGCTTATGCAAAATGGTCTTTCTTAGAAAAAAGTTATTCGCATTTTAAATGCAAATTTGCTTATTTACATTTTGAAAAATTATAAGTGTTTTCAAGATTACATAAATAGAGTATATAATACTGCTCCCTTATTTTTTACAGAATGTACAAAAGCTTGAAACTCGTTCTAAAAAAGAGAAATTTTTTTGGAGTGTAAACCTTAAATCATCTGCATAAGCGTCTAAAATATTCGGCCGCTATTCTGCCAGAAAAAAATGTAATTAAAAAAATCAAAATTACTTATTTAAAAAGAGTATAAGAAGTACGTTTATATGACAATACAAAAAGTATCGGTTATTTATTTCAAACTTTGATCCGATTTAAAAATTTTATTGTACGAAAAGTAATAATAATTTCAGTCATTGCGCCGGAAATCCATAAAAACGCAAATTCCTCCGAATAAATGCACTTTTTAACTCTGGTTTATTGTTGTGCGAATCGTAAAATTTTATGAACTTATTGGAATACATAAAATTTATACGAGTGCGGTAGAATTTTTTAAAGCAGAAAATTGATTGAGTGATTGCGATACGAATAAATCGAGATTATTTCTAATGGAACATCAATCAATATTTCATTCACAATTTTATTACCTCTAATCGTAGGCTTATCTAATAAATTCCTCCGTTCGCGGTGACAAACACCGAGTTTGAAATTAGTATAGCACACTGCGGCTCAACTCGTAATACGTACGCATGCAATGTAATCATTCGAAATCGAATATCGTAACGAGGAAAAATGTCTGCGCAAATCCGAATGTCAATACCGTTTACGAACACGAGCAATCGCATTACAAAATTTTGCTTTTTCAAAGCGAATTTAAAATTACATCAACAATTTGTTTGACTGATTGATAAATTAATTACCATATGTAACGAAACATTTTTCTTTACGGCACGATTATGAGCGGAAACTCTGCCAATTCAATTTTGCCCTCCAATCAACAGCCAATTAAATCGCCTAAATAACAATTCCCATCCATTACCGCTCGTCTCAATCAATGCGATGCCCTTAAAATTACAATTTTTATCGCGCCAATCTGACAAAGCAGCGACACACTCCGACGCAGCCTAGAATAATTAAAAAGCAACGAGCCGGCAAAGTGTCGCGTTAAGCGCTTTCTCGACACCATCCTCCATAACAAAAAAAAATCAATACGCTTTATCAGATATTGCAAGCGCGGAGCAAAAAAGTAGGCTAATTTTTCTCAGCACTTGTTGGTAAGAGGGGAGGGGGCGAGTCGAAGCATAATTACCACCGGCTTGCGTTCCCAGATAACGAAATAATTACACGGCTTGGTGGCGAGTGCCAAACGACCTGCCCCGTACAAGGACGTTAAATTAAATTTCAGCCACTACACACATCTGCCGATGCATTAGGTTAATTACCGCGCTTTGCACGAGGAGGGAGGGAGAGAGAGAGAGAGAGAGAAAAAGACCAGTTATACTCACAAGACATCTAGAGGGAATTGGGGAGGCCACTCGTGACGAGACCAAGCCTTGCCCGGCATTTGCCTCACATTCCTAGTGCCGGAACACCTGCGAAATAAAAACGAAAGCAGGTGGTGAGTCAGCCGATGGGATTAATCCGACAGCGGTGTAATTATGCATCGGGCGTTTATTAGTTAAATTGAGTCGTTAGTCGCGAAAACCAGCTCGGAGAGGGAAAAAGCCTGTGGATTATTTAGACGAAAAAGTCTCGCTTTCACGAGGCGGCGGATCGCGCTGTGCGGCCGCGGCAGCTTTTACTACTTACGTCCGATCGTACGGACTGTTACTACTTAACGACTGGCCGTACAGCGTTAATGGAATAGCTGAGTAACAACGCGTGGCTCTTCACCCTTTTTCCTTTTCTCCTCCTTTTTCGTTTTTACCGCTTGCACTCTGGAAAATTCAGTGCACTCCGCGCGTCTCCGCGGATTTTGCCAATTGGTCTTCGCTCCTCGGAGGTGGCAAGTTAATTAATTCGCTCATTCTCCGCGGGATCTCTTCTTTTATTGCGTTAATCAATTATGCGGGAAAGTTTCGTTTAGCAAGAAATATAACTGCTCCACTGTTCTCTGCGAACTTTGCTTGACAAATAGAAGTTGCGAAACCTCGCGCGAAACTTTTCGTCTTGATTGATAAATGGAAATTAGCATTTGTATTAAGTTTTAAAGTGCCTCGACATTGAATTTATTAAAAAGCAAGTTTTCGCCAAGACGAGAGTCGACGAAAAATCAATGAGCAAATGTCGCTCTGCCTTCACATTTAACCCTCGCCGGCATTGAAACATAATTTTCCACGTCTATTTTAAAAGCTTTCCTATCGAAGGGAACGTTTTTAAGAGCAAGAACATTTCAATTGCTTGATGATTCGCTTTTACGAGCGACTGCACTACTCTCCCATCTGCACTCGGGTTAGGAGTACAAGAAAAGGAGGAGAGAAAGTCCGGGCGACGAAAGAGGACAGTCAGTCAGACAGACAGCAAAACGATTATACCGAATCAGCCGAGGGAAGGAAAAAAAAAAGTCGAGCCAGCAGCTGAAGGAGACTCGTCCGCGTCCTTTAAACGTGTCACCGACAGAAGCTCAAGACAGACAACTTCGTTCGGGCACGAGTCGACTTAATATAAACGGGAGCTTCTCCGGCTTAATAATAGATCGGCGTTCTGTACGGGGCGAAAAGCGATTGCAGCGAGCCGGCTACGTTTTATCTCTCCCCGCTCCCGTTGCCGCGCTGAAAATTATATATTTAAACTCTATCTCGGCGACGCGCGGTCTTTTAAATTTCAGAAATTTTTTGCCGCCGTCGAGTTCGCTCGCGGAGAGATAATGGCTCGCGCGGGTAAGGGCGGGAATTTTTGCTTTTTTTTTTCCGCGCCGGCGTCTAATTTAGATTTCGAATTGGACATGCGTGTGTGTTGGATTAAAAACGTGTGCGTTAATGGAGTGACGTTGTAATTTCGGCGGACGTGCGAGAAGATTAATTGCGCGTTTCGAATAACGGTAAGTTGCGCGAAAGTGAGATTGAAGCTCATATTGTATAGTGAAGAGCGGAAGAACGCAAAGTATTTTCGATATCGAATATCTTGCTAAAGTGTTTTTTTCTTTTTCTAGGGCGATGCAAGTCATATTAGACAATAATTGAGGTTACGCTCCCTTTTATCAACAGGACAGATAAACTGCTTATTCATTAAAGAGTTGTCTGGGCTAAATTATCTCTCAGCACAATTTCTCGAACAAAAGCACTAAAAAATAATAATTTTCGCAACATCAGTTTGACAAAAAAAAAAATGCATTTTTAAAATGTACTTTCGGCAACGCTAAAAATCTTTTTACACCCACAAAGCCGTGCGCCAAACAATTTTTCCAAAGATTGCTGTCAATCAGCCGCGCGTCGAAATAATAAATCGAAGCCTGCAGCCCTCCTTTCTTCACCGCGGACAAAAGGCTCTCCTCTTAATTTTTCAGCCAGGCAAGTGTAACGCAACCTTCGATCCCTCAAGCGCAGAGTCCGTGGCTCAGCTCTCTCTCGCCGGAATAGACCTTTAACCAAGTCGATCGGTTAAACCCTTAAACCGCTTCCTTGCGCTCCGTGTTTCTGCATCTGACTGGGCTCCGCTTTTGTGCTTGGCCGTGTTTCCGAGGCAGGCAGTGAAATAACAAGGCCGCATCGGAATCGATAAACCCGGGGGGGAATATAGACGTACTGGCCGCCGGCGGAGTCTAGATTCTGTCGTCGAGATAAAGCCGGCAGGAGGAATCGCGATGCTGTTGCCCCTCTCTCTCTCTCTCTCTGTCTCCGGGTTCTTTAATTATTTGGTCATTGGATCCTGGAGTTGATTAGCCGGGTGAATTGAAAAGGAGGAGGGGGCCACTTTTGGAGAGCGGGCAACGGGTAGCGAACGCTTGTTTATGGAAATGTATTCCAATGAGAATTTACGCTCGGTATCGTGTACTTGTTTGTTTAGATTACGGAACGAGATTAGTTCGCCTCTCGTTCTCTCGAGATATTTCGCTCGGATAAAGTTGTGTCTAACGACGTGGAAAAAAACTTAATGAAACGCGGGCGAGTTCCTTCGGGTGAGAGGTACGATCGAATGCATAATGCATGCCCAGGGCTTGAAGATTAGTTTTTAATTCTTCGACTGGCGGCGAGCCGCGAGGGAAGAAGGACTCTCGAGCAAGAGTGGCCGAAAATGGAATGTAATTATGTAATGTATCACGGGTAACGTCAGAATGATTAATTGCGACAACAGCTTGTGTCACTTCTTGCTAAAAAAAAAACTTACGACTTTGTTATTTAGTACCTACGTGTTCGTAATCAAGCTAACACTTAGATGACCTTCAGATTTTTATGGTATGAATAATGGTGTAACTTCTTACCTATGAAATATTAGACTCGACAGGACGGGAAGCAATGTAAATTAAAAGTGCGGTTGTAAAAAGCTGATATGGGGATTGAAATTTTAGTGTTCTTTGTAACCAAGAATAATATTCGAATTTTGGAAAACAATTTAAAGTTCATGGACAATCCCATCGAGGAAAATCTGCTCTTTTTATTTACATATTAATATTGGAACTAAAATGTTATTTCAATTTATTTAAAATATGCTTACGGTGGTTCAATCTCTCATGCGTAAATTATGGATTCCATAATTTATACATACCTTGAGTAAATAGTATTAAACTCCAGCATGAATAGGCATTAAACGTTTAAGCATAAAAGAAGAGTTTCCATCTAACTAAAATATTTGCACGAAAGTTAATTACCAAAATTTCAAACGAACACAGTATAACACTTTGCACGTTTACCTTTCCCAACCTGCGAGAAGAAACCAAAGTAACCAATATACTCGAAGCCATAAAAGGCCGCGCAATCAATTAAACTCTCTCCATCGGCGCGGTTTAATCTCTCCATCACCGGCGCGCAATCGCAGCCGAGACCAGACAGCAATTCCATCAGCCCCGGCATTCTTGAGCGCCCAACGCGAAGCAATTCCCAGCACGGACTAAATTCATCATCCCCGAGAGCACGCACAGCTCGCTCTCTCTCTCTCTCTCTCTCACACTCTCCGCGCGAGCCGTCGGACAGGCGTCGATCGAGCCCGAAACCGGGTGGATGTACTCTCGCGCCTTGAGCCGCGAAAGTATCCCTCTCTCTCTCTCTCTCTCCCTCGGCATTAGGCGCGGATGTATAAGGCAACCGCGAAAGAGGGAGGGGGGGGATGCCACAGGGCTCTCGTGGATTAGTGCGGCCAGAGATTGAGATTTAGATTGAGATTAAGATTCATTAAGAGCTCTGGAACACGTTCCGTTAAAGTGCGCCCGGGATTTATGCCAACCGCGAGAGGGAGAGAGAGAGAAGAGAGAGAGCGAGCTTTATGTGTACATCCAGCGGCCGTCGTGATTGATGAATGAAAATTGATGCGCCCGCCGGTCTGTGTGTGCTTTAACGAGCCCTTATAATTAAATTTCTTTCCCGGGAAAAGGAGGGGGCCGCGTTCGTTCGAGTAAGTTGTACGCAAGCGTACAAGTTGAATAAGTGAGGGAGGTCATGAATGCAGGATGCGATCTGCCGGCGCGTATATCTGGTAAAAAATTTAACGCGCAGCCGGTCATCAATCACAAAGCCGGCCGGGGATTATTTACGAGCGCTGGCGAATAAATTGAACGAGCCAGTCAATGGGGCGCGTGAATTTTCGAGTGCGTCGCTTTCGTGACTTTTCTCGCTGCCGCTGCCTTCTGCTCGGAGGGGGGCGAGGTGAAACGGGCGATTATTTTTAGTCATTAAAAGTGTATGGGATTCGGGTCGAACGACTCGAGAATCGGTCCCCTAGGCGCTGTATCGATTTGCATTTTTTGCCCGCCGCTATAAAGCTGAAAAGTTGCGAGGGAGACTAAGCGCCGCCGCCGCGTCTTGGAATTCGTTTTTTGAAAAATTTTCAAAGCGATATCAGCTGATATTGAAAGTTTCGGCGCACTTTCGAAAAGTGGATTGGGCTTATATGCGGTTACCGAAAAATAGTTTTTAGGGTTGATGAGAATTTTAGGCCAAGTTTTAATTAAAGATTAAATCAGCATTAAATAACTTTGGAATTGACAAGTTAATTTTAAGAACAAGACTGCTTGGTCATGTTTTATATTACTAAAATCAGTGAATAGTTTTTTTTTCATAAGCTTCAAAAAGATTTAAGCTTGTTTTTTTTTCTAAAAATACGCTGTAAAACTTTTTACAAAATGAATATAGTTTTAAACAACTCTCTCAGTTTTTACTTCAACAACCATTGAAATAAAGTCATTTTACGCTTCCTCAATAAAATCTGCAAGCCCATTGAAACACTTCTTCGTAACTTTCAACAATGCCAGCATTTATAAAGGAATGGACAAGAAGTTCCTCGAGTACTTTACATCGTAAAATTCGGAAAAAAAAAAAAAAAAACAGAATTTGCTCCCAAAAATGAGATTCCTTTATTTAATTCTCGCTCTCAGAACTCCGCCGCTCGGCGCGGGGCGCATTGTCGCGCTCGATACAAGTGCAAAGGCCAAAGGACGAGTCAATCACGTCTTGATCCTCGGGCACGGCTCTCGGCGTACGCCGGCCTGGCGATCGATCGACGCGCGCTCACGCGAGAGAGAGAGAGAGAGAGAATACGCTCGCTCGACGCCTACGTACGTATATATAACGCGTACCTGTGTGGGATGCACGTGCGCGGAGGCGGCTGCGCCCCCGGCGAAGGTTCATTCTTGCCGGCCCCGGAGCCTCTCTCTCTCTATACGAGGAGAGATTACGCGCGCCTAGCCAGAAACTTGACGACATCCTCGAACGTCGGCCCGTTTTCCAGGAACTGTTGCTGCTTTATTGCGTGCGCGCGCGCCGAGCGGTATTCGAGTGCTTCGCCGAATTTCGACTGTTTTACGGGCGCGGCTTCGTTTAGCCGTGATTTTTCGTTCGGCACGAGAGCGGCGGCTCGTTCGATACTTTAGCGCTTTTATGAATTAAAATCCCAGTATTTTGGCTTGTGCAATCGAATCTAAATTCGAACGTAGCTCCGCCGCGAATAGAGAGCGAATCAAAATTTCGATTGGCAAGGCAGAACGACTGTTTGTCCAGGAGCCGAGAGCGTGGGCGCGAGCCGCTCCGATATTTAAACGAACGGGTTATGAAATCCCCCCCAACTCTCCGCCCGTTCCTCCGAATTCGGCGATAAATTACCGACTCCCACTCGGCGCTCGGCGCTATTTAGCCAACGGCCCACGTACCTGCATGCTGATACAACCCTGACGACGTCCTGTGCATATATTCGCGCGTAGGCGTCCGAGTCCGTGTCTATAACGCCGAGAGAAATAATTGGCCGTCGATTAAAATCTCGATCCTCGTTTCGTTTATAATTGAATTTTTTTTTTTTTTTTGGCCGCACGCGCCGCAGTCTCGAGACCGAGTTGCTCTCCTTCCGCGGCGACACGTGTCTGCACCGCTCGAGGACAAAAAGGAGGATAGAGAGAGAGAGAGAGAAAGAGAGAGAGAGGAGGTTAGCGGAGGGAGATTAATTAGCTCGGCTCACGGCCGATTTCGTTTCATTGACGAGAGCGGCGGCGCGAGCGAGAAAGGGAGACCGATCTTCCGGATGACCGAGGGCGCGTTAGAGCTTGTTGCGATGTATAGTTGCGCGCGTGACTTTTGTATATTGGCTCGGCTGTAATTAGCGGCGAAAATCGCGGAATTATGTGGACGGGGCTCTTGGCTAATGAAATTGCACGTCTCACGATGCTCTGATAATGGGTCGATGGGAGTGTCTGTCTGCAATCGATGTAACGACTGCACAAATAGGAAACTATTTTCGTATCTTGGAAGAACCGATTATCCCCCCGCTAAAAATAAGCACAAAGTGGCTGCACAGCAAACAACTTATCGTTTCCGAAGAACCGATCGGTCGGATTATTGCAAACGCCCACTAACACGCTTACCCAGAAACCATCGCCACCTTCTTCAAATAATTCAAGCTGCCTATACGCGATAAGTGCGACGCGACAATGTGTGCAGACGCCTCGCGACACGTATATACAAGCCCTCGAAGACACGACGGTCAACGAGCCAAGGTCCGACCGAAGCGCGACTGCTTCTACTGCTCGACTCGAGGCTATACACCGCGTCGAGGCTCTCTACACGCCTCGCCGCGGATTACCAGTTTTTACGAATTGGGCCGAGTAGTGCTGGCTGGCTTACTTAGGCTTTGCCGGAGAGCGGATCTCGACGGGTCTTTGCATGGTATTAGGCTGAGTGTGTGTGTGTGTGTGGGAAGAGGAGCTTGACGTTTTTCGATTTTGGATTTTTGGCCCGCGATGGAGGTTGAATGATTTATTGCTGCCGAGTGCGAATTGAAAGTTTGAGAAGATGAAGCTTTCGATAGCATTTGATTACGAATGACATTTGTTGGTTGTTGAGATAAATTGTAAAATAATAAATAAAGAATTCATGCCTCATACAGTAAAGTAACAAATTTTTTAAGTGTAATTTAATAATTAAAAATCAATTCAAGCTTAAAAGAGTAAAGAAACTTGTTGCATCTACTTATATTTAGTTTTAATATGACACCTCACAAAATAAGAATAGTTTTTAGTATCTTAATATAATCTCTTGAAGAATGAAATCCTGAATAAACACTTCGAAAATTGATCATTCAAGTACTCTTGATCAAAACCACAGAAGCATTTCCCCATCAACAAACAACTTTCTCAATTTCTTTACCCACAAGAAGACAAGAGTGTCACCCGGTACCCTCGAATTAATCCAGTACAAAGCACGTACATACGTTCCTTACATTTTACAATCAAAGCCCCGACTCGCCTACCTCCGTAAAGCCTCTCTACACAGTCGCTCTCGGCGCAGAAAACTGCACTCCCCCTTTATCCGCGAGCGCGTACGACGTAGCGTATACACTCGGAGTAACGCGCCGGAGAACAATAGAGATCGAGATCGTGCGTCCGCGTTGAATAGTTCATCGCTCCATCGATCTCTCAGAGCGGCGCTCTCTCGCGCGCCAACCCCTTCTCGCAAGCTCTCTCGCTCGGCTGCACACACTTCTCGCTTGCTCGGCGCTCGCCGGTATTGAAAATCGATTTTCCATATTTTATATTATGCACGGGATTGTTGCGCGCGAGCGCGCAAAGGCTTTTGTATCGGCGCCGAGCTAAGAGTATTGCAAGGATTCATTTAGACGCGGCCGCCGTAAAATATATAGCGACGACCGAGACGACCGCGCTAATTTACGATTCGAGAACGAACGGGTTTGCGTAATCGATGCGCACGGGCCCGACGGCGGCCGCGGCGTTTTTTATGCCCGGCGATAGATTCTCCGCGACCTTAATGGATTCATTCAATTCCGCTGATTTCGGAGCGAGAGATTTGTTTCTTATGGCTCTCGTTTAATTACGCCGCCGACGCGGAGCTTTGCTGTTTATTCGCGTTGCGCGGAGTTTTTTTGTTCTTCTTTTTTTTGTTTGGCAAATATGGAATAGGATTGTTTGCTATATGCTTTTTTTTTCGTCGCTGCCGTGTGCTTTTTTTTGTACCTTTATTTAGAAAAATAAAATGTGTTTGTTTTAAAATACTGGATGATGGAAACAAGTTTAGACTCGCGAGTAAAAAGTATTTTTAACTTCGATGTGTCATTTATGTCGTAAATCTTTTGATGGATTGAGTTTACATCAATTTTTAACTTGTTTTGTTTGTTTAAAAAATATTTTCTGAATTACATGCTTTGTTTTAATTGTTTTAAAACAACATTTCCTTAAAAACGACCAGGTGTGAATGTAAAGCGAGAAAAGTTTTGCCAAGGTCCAATTTGGCATAGCGTTAGATTATGTTAAAATGATTAAATTTAAATCTTCTTTATGTCACTTAAAACTTTGATAATGTCTTAAACTTCACAAAATTATCCCGGATTTACGGAATAAATTGTTCCTTCGCGTATAATTTCCGCGAGATTTTAACATTACTTTTTATCATATCCACATTTCAGCTAGAAATCAAAATTCCATCCAACCTAAAAACCAAAGGAGAAAACTCCAGCGCGCGCAAGTACCCAAAATCTCCATAATAAAGCAGCGGGCCACCTTTTTCGACCGAGCCGCGATTCTCGAGATCGCGCCGAAGTCGCATCTTTTTTATACCGCTACACGGCAGCCCTCCGAAATAAAAGATTCACGACAACCTCGACCTTCGCCTCCCCCATTCGATTCGCCCTCGCTTCTGAATAAACAACCACGACGACCCCCCTCCTCTCCCCCGTCTTCCAAATAAAAACAATAAAAAGCTGCGACTCGAGGAGGAAATCGGATATACACATCTCGCGCTCCGCTTTCGCAATCTGCGCTCGGGGGTGGGGGGGCTAAAAAAGTTGTAAAAGCCGCGGCGCGTATAGGCGCTTCTAAAGAGCGAAGCTAGACGGCTCTTAAGGGGTCGCCGGCCTGCAGAGGCCGCGCCGGCGCGCGGCAAAGATCGCGTACGGCTCAGGCTCGCGCGACCAGCGGCTCCTTGTCGCGCCGACCCATCAGACGTCGAAGTTTACAACGCTTTTACCGGCCGCGTGAATAATAGAGCGGGCAATTTGCGCGAAAGACTCACTCTCTCTCTCTCCCTTACTCGCTGCTTCTGGAGCTTTTTTTTCCCGAGCGTGCGGGAGACGGACGAGTGGGGCAGCCCCTCGAAAGATCGCAATCTGATGGCGCGGAGCTTCGGTGACGAATTTGTGGGCCGGCGTTGATGGGCTTGAGGTTTGCCGCGCTTTTTCTCTCTCTCACTCTGCGACACGCTGTTTATTACGCTGCAGGCGTAAGAGGAGTGGCCGAGAGTGCGAAGGGAAGGCTCGGGCTGCGTAGGCTCTCGGTTAATTAAAAAAAAAAAACGGAAGTAGGTGAACTGAAATTGCTCGCGGGGCTTTGTTGTCGAATTATTTTTCGAATTTTCTTTTTTGTGGAACGCGGTTTTTAGGACGCGTTTTATTCAAATTAGCTTTTCTGCCAGGGACAATTATTCTTTTCGGGAAAAAGCAGCACTAATAATAAGATTAACAAAATAATTATGTATTGCTGTCAAGTGCAACTTGAAACAAAAGAAGTCACTAAATGAAATATGCATGGATTCATGCATTAATTATATATACATATATATTATGCAAATAATAAATTACTCTATTATACGGAACAATGAAATAAAGCATTAATTAATTTTCCAATACCGTGCAGAGAGATTTTTAATTGAATTACCAATTTCTCCCTTCCTTTCCGTTCATCAATAAATGCCAGAACTAAAAATATGATTAAAATCCGCAGCGGCAGTAAACCAAATACACCAGCCGGACAAAGTCACGCGTGGAGAATCCATAAAGTCCACTCCCCGTTCCTTATCAAGATTAATATCGAAACGTCTAATTTACAAAGCTATAAAAACGCCATATCCGCATAAAAAGGTGTGCGCACGTGAGCGAAGGGCGACTCGTAATTGGCAATTTTTCGAAAGATTACAGCTTTGGGCGCGCGGCGATGTTACGCGTCGGGGGCAATATCGTCCCGGCAAATAAACGACGAATGGCGCTAGAAATATCAAGCCCAGGCTACACATTCGGTCGTTGCCGAGGGAGAGAGAAACTGCGCTCTGCTTATTCAACATCCGTCGCCGGAGAGCAAATAGTCGAACGACATAATGCGGCTACGAATAAAAAAGTTATCCCAGTCCAGGGCGACTCCCAGCGCAATTTTTCCGCGGCGCTGTAATGAAAAGCAAGCAATCGCGTCGCCCCCCCTCCCCCCGGACGATTTGCCATTTCTTTCTAACGAAAATCAAACAATTATCGCGTATCGCGGAGGATGACAAAAGGCTCGAAATTGAGGGCTCTCGGACTGGGAAGCGCCGAGATTACATAATACGAACGGACAAACAGAGTCCGACCGCCGCGAGTGCCGATGCGAGATTCGATTTCGTTCCGCCTATTGTCTCTCTCTCTCTCTCTCTCCCGAGCCCTGAATACACCCGGACGTTGCGAAAGAGAGGAGAGATGTTTCGCCGGCGATAATGCAACAATGAGAGGCCCCCGCCGGCAAAGACAATGACGAAGGAGACGAGCGGCAGCTTTTGTTCCTGTTAACGTGTGAGCTGCTGTGCCGCTCTGCGCTTCTGGCTGCGCGGAACGATTCGAGCCATTTATTTGTTTGTTTCGAAGGGCGAATGAACTGTTTAAGAGAGGCTTTTACCGAGAGTTTGTTTTACGTTGAAACGTTGAGTGAGGTGAATTAATGATGTTATCTAATGAACTAAAATTACTTTATTTTAATATTTTACTTGATGGTTATTTAAAATGCGGTGCTTTGAACAAAATAGCATGATGTAATCCGCGTTTTATTATTTTACGTAGTTTTTAGTAAAATTAGAGATATAGATATTGATCGCGAGCCGATAAAAAGCGGGTGCATTAAACTTGGCAAATGTACATTGTACGTAGAGCTTTATTTACGCCTCTATAAAAAGGTGTATATTTAATGAAGTTAAAAATAAAAATTAAATCATAAAAAGGGATAATGAAACTTTATGTACGTTTTTATCGCGTTTCGTGTTCGAAATCACGTGCCAAAAAGAGGAGCATTCAGCGCACATTTTAAGATGCTAAGTAGATAGAAAATAAAATAGTCGTTCAGTCGCAGTGGAATAAATTTATTTTAACGCGACAACAACGAAAAACGATGCGACGTCGCCGAGCGATTCGATTCAATGAATATTTAATACTTTAAGGTGTTTTTCTGCAGGAATGATATGCAATCTGCATTCTACATTTTATTTTATGAATAAAAGAAGAGTTCATTTCGCCGCTTTTAAAGCGCTGCGTTTCATTATTCGCTCATCTAAAAGCAGTTAAACATTTTGCGATTCTTCGAAAACTAAGCCATTTAAAATCGCTAAACGGCGGAAAATATTGGTGCCAATATTTACAGCGGCCGGATAAATTTTGATCCACATTCCAGTGCTTAACCTTGTATTCACAACATTTTAAGAACGCCTTAAGGACTCTTCAACTCCCCAGCTGGGCGATCGCCAAAGTTCAGTCAATTTGACCGCGGCCGCTATTTACCAAGCTGCATTGCTCGGCAGATCGCGCGAAAACCGGGACTTTCTCCAGTTAAGAAAATTGCAAGACGATCATTTAAGTATGTTTAAGCGACCCCCGATGATAAAGTTCGAGAATCCAGTAGGTTAAGAGTTTTAAGAACGAGTTAACGATGAGTTGTGAAAATGCTCGACTTCATACTACTTTTCGGGCTTTTATCGGCGCTGGATTTCTTGAAAAAAGTTTTCCGCCCAGGATCCCGAACAAATATCGCAAGTTCTCCAAGTGTAATAAAGCAGGCAGCCCGTATATACTTACACATAAAAATAATCCTCCGAGTGCATATTCGAATACTTCAACTTTTAATGAACAATCAGAGAGTAAGAAGCGATCAGGGAAGCATCGAGTTCAGCCGTTGCAGACCAGTTAATTAATCGGGCGAACAATCAGTACAGCCTGTACATCCGGGCGTTCAAACGCGGCAAGGATGTTTTTCTCCCCCCCATCGATGCTCACAGAAAGCGAAGGGTCAAAGGGGTCTGGGAAATCTTGACCTGCCCCCTCCCTCCCGGCGACGAATTAATTCAGCAAGGGGAGAGAACTGAATTAGCGCCAATAGCTTCGAGGCGAAACCCTCGAATGACCGATTCTATATCGAATTCAAATGACTTTATTATAATACTTAGCAGGGCCGTCGATATACAACTTTTAATTAATGCGGATCCAATTATGGCTGACGTTAATTAATTAACGATTTGCCCTCTCGATTCGTATATTCTATTAATAAACGAAAGCACGGCTAATGGTGTATTGGAAATCATATATATATATATATTATTAATTCGTTTTCAAAAATGGGAAGCGCGGCGCGTTCGTCCTTGCGTTTAAATGTGCTTTTAAACAGTTCCGGGGCGAGGTGTAATTAAATTCATATGAATTTCAAACTGGAACAGCAAAGTTTCACTGCAGACACGGGTACAAATTAAGAATTTAATCCTCGAGCTGCAAACGCTATAAATGATCATTACTCTTTCGCGAAAATGATAAATTAAGATTAAAAACCCCAGAGAAATAAAATCAGGTCGAAATATTTACGTGCTCCGGGTTCGCGTAGCCGATCCAAACCAAAAAAAAAAAGAAGAAAAAACTCGCGAGGAACAGAGGGTCTCAGCTAATACGCTGCCAAGAGGTCTGCCGCATTCACCGGGGGTGATATTTCGAGGAGAGGGCGTCCAAAAAGCAGCAGGCGCGAAAGCGGCCCTTAAAAATCTCTCGTCGCGTGGCGTAACAAGCCCGGCGGCGGCGTCGAGGACACAAAAACAGGTAAACCAGCGGAGAAGGGGGACAGGGAGGGGGGTGGTGGTGGCGAGGACAAGTGACGCGTTGCAAAGGTGCGCCGGCGGCGGCGAAGATGCTGGCCCCCCGACGAGAACGGGGTCAAGGATGATTAAGAACTCCTCGAGCGAAAGAGAGAGTATACGTAGGGGGAGTATTATGGCGCTCGCACACAACGCGGAGGTCAATGGGATTCAGCCGCGGGCTTCAAACTGTCCCGCGTCGTTCAATTCCGAAGATACGCCGCGGCGGCGCGCCTTTATCTCTCTCTCTGTTTCCGTACGCGCCGCGCAACCGCCCCCCGCGAATCGATTATATAATGGCGAAGCGAGAAGTTCAAAGTTTGCCGCTTACGTGCTCTTTCTCTCTCGCTCTCTCTCTCTCTCTCTCTCTCTCTCCCTCTATCGTATAATTCGAGCTATTACGCACGCGCCCGACGAGTTTGAATTTGAATTGGTGAGCGACCGGTCAACTTTGCGGCGAACTATCGTTGGAAAGAAAAACTTTCCGGGGTGAGATCCGGTTAAATGGGGTCGTTTGGATAATTGGAGGAGATTGAAAGCTTTTGTTGGAAACTGCGCTGCTATATGGATCTATGGCGCTGTTGTGATTTTTGGGGTTTCTTCTTTGAGGATCGCTCTTTTGATTTGGATAATGTTTCCAAATGGTGATTATTTAGTCAACGGAATTCGCTTTTAAAATATTAGTGGATCTGCCTCGTTATTCATTTACTGTTTATTGTTGTAGCAATAATAGATCAGTAATGCAGTATTTTACAGCTTCTAAAAATAAACGACAGGAAACGAAACGTTCATTTGAATTACCTAAATTTAAAGTGATGATTGTAATGTACTAGTAAACAGGGTACAGAAGCAGAATAATTAAAAGAGCCTGACCAGAATTACCATTTATTATTTGTTAATGTTTATTGGAATACGAAATGCTTAGTTTAATTATATTATCTAATGTTACAAGATGCAATTACAACAGTTTCAATGCCGTAGTTAACAATTAAGTTCTATAGAACCTCTTGAAACTTCAACAGTAGTAACAGACATTATTGGTCAGACCGTACTGGATTTCTCGTTAGCTCATAACAGATGAATGTTTACATTAACATTTCAATAGAATACAATTAACGCGGAAAAAGGCGAGGATAGAATTAAAATAAATACATTTCAATTAGCCCGTTGACGTACTCAACTTATTTACAGTTTAATGATTTATTCAATCAATAAACAAGGATTAGAATAAATCATTCAATTCATGAAATTAGTAAAAAGTAAAAAAAAATATAAGTATCTTGGAATTTATTTAGATTACAATATGAAATGGAATGAACATCTGGAGCAACTAACGAACAAAACTAAATATTTTACCTTTGTCTTCGCAAAATTAAGGAAATTCATGGATACAAATACACTAATGAAAATTTATTATGCTCTTTTCCATAGTATTATAAGCTATGGGATAATAGCTTGGGGAGGTGCATACAAAACTACTATAAATTCATTACAAAATATACAAATTAAAGTACTAAAAATAATCAACAAAAATCGATTCCCAACGAATAATTATCCTTTGAATATTAAGCAAATGTTT
>UCOL01002901.1:0-22225 GCA_900474335.1 Ormyrus nitidulus | reverse complement strand
GAGTTAAAATACTGTACCATTAATAGTTGAAAAGCTATGTGTGATTAAACAAAAATCGATTTTGCTTAGATTTTTGCTAAAAGAACCCATAACTTTTGAAAAAATCGAGGCTTCTTTCATAGGTATTTTAACATTAGAAAACAGCCCAAAGTTACAGGAAAATTCATTACCCAAATGTCGTACTCTCCTTGTAAGTAAAATAACACTGTTTTTAAATTTTGAATTAAAAAATGAAAATAAATTGATAAGTAATAACTAAAAATTTGAGGCTAAAAAATGATGTTTTTAGTGGTCAATTGTTGATTTAATAAGTCAGATTTTATGATTTATCTCTAAACCTGAAATTTTCATAAGAAGTATTTTTTAACCGTATTAATTTCTCTCAAAAAGTATCTAACTATAAAAGTATTGCCAGTCCTATTCATATGTTTAAATAATATTGAATCAGAATCGTTGAAATAATGCGCCACTCGCGTGCGTCATCTCGCGGCTGGAGTTCTGGAGACTTTTCCATCGACATGTACATATGATACAATTTTCTGGCTCTGTTGCTGTCGCCGCTTTTCCAATATCCATCGTTCTCAGCACACATCCATGCCCCAGACACACTCTTAAACCAGCGCTCATACATGAATATGCTCGCAGTAGGTGGTATTAAGATCAGGCTTGGCGTTCACAGGAGAGAGAGAGAGATAGAGAGAGAGAGAGGGAGAGAGAAAGAGGGCGAATTCGCGGCGCCAGAGAGCGGAGAGCAGATGTTTGTTGTGTAACGTCATTTTTCGGCTTGACTCGGCCGAGCGCCTGAAAATCATTTCGAAAAGGCTATAGATCGGCAGTGGCGGCGGCGCAGTGTCACGAGCTCACGAGACGCCCTGCGCTCCACTCTTCGTCTTGCTCGCTCCACCCCCCCGCGGTATCATCAGAGAGCAGTCGCGAGGCGAGCTCTCCCGCTTCCGGACATAATAGACGTATACCGACCTTGAGAGGCGGCAAGCCGAGCCGAGCGCGACGACCAACTCGATCGCTGCTTGCTGCTGCTGCTGCTCATATTGCTGTTTTATTCTTTTTTGGAAAACGCCTGCCTCTGGACGCTTCTGTGTACTCTAAATAACAGCGTTCAACTTGTTTTCGAGAGCAGTTTCTCGAGGTTAATTTTCTTCATGGATTTTTCGTGTGGGTGACCTATAGCGTTTGGGAGCTACGAGTGACGTTTCGTGGAGTTTTGTTTTGATTGTGGGATAAGAAATTTTTTAAGAGGGAAAACTGTAGTGAGGAATGAAAGTTTGGAATGCCTGCGCGTGTGCATATATGCAATCGATGTTTTCTTTATTTTCACTATTAAGTAACATTCGAAAATAGTTGTATTGATAAGCATAAGTCGAAAGTTTCATCACTTGCATTTTTTTTTTATTTATTTGGAATTTTTTTTATTAAAAAATATATAAAAATTCGCTAAATTTATATTTAAAAGTAATGAAATTTTATCCTAGTTCATCCACTATTTTGTTATCTTATTTATGATTCAAGATGTTTTTCATAACTTCTGATAATGAAGTTATCAATATACAGTTATTTTCTTAAATTCTTGAGACTAATGATATCATTATGTAGTGATTTCTTTTTCTTTACATTTATCTTATGGGTCTGATACATCAAAATTTTAAGAATAAAACAAGAATTGTACTTACAAATAACTAAAAATAATTTCTTTTTAATATACAGTGAGGTGATGCAAGAAAAAAGTATTTAAAGTTTATAAAACTTTCTTATATCATAACTGTGATCTACATAGTCTCATGATTAATCATCATGTATAATAAAAAACAAGTTATAGATAAAATTTTCAAATTTCTAAATATTTATTTTACAATTGCAGTGGGAAAGTAGTCTCTCAAACAGAACAGCACTTTGGAGTTTGATGGAAGATGCAATGCGTCCATTGAACAGTACGGCCTCATGGCTGATTTGCATTATACCTCCATGCCCCGCGATTTGTCTACCGAATCAGTCTCTACTCTACGATTATCTGAGGTAGGAAATGGGATTTTTCAGATTTTTTTTACGTTGATTGATTAACTTACAATTTAAAAAATAAACACAATGTATGTGACTAAACATAGTTTTGTTTTAATTTTAAGTATGGACCAAACGATTGCTCTGATAAATCCTATAGTCCAGACTCGAATTCCTTTAGTGGACTCTTGTTGCCTGGGGGGGTAAATTCAAGCGACAAGAATTTGAAGGAACGTAAAGAGTATAGAGAGAAATGCAGGACTTACAGAAAATATTCTGAACTAACACCGCCCACTATATCCAGCTGCTATGACAATTATGGGTGTGTATCTGTTAAGATAATTATATTAATCATTGAATGAAATTATTGCTTTCATGCTTCAATGTACTTCAATATATATTTGTATGCACTTTAATATGATTCAAGATCCGTGGCATGTAAATCTAACTCACTACCTGGACGCTGTAATGTCAATTCCCCTGTGCCAAATGCTACAGTGGCTACCGAGATCCAGGCTGAAGATCTAGCAACTCAGCTTACATTTTTAGATGCTAGTGTTTTCAAAAACATAAGACCTGAAGAATTATCCAGCTGTTCTTGGAACAAAAAGAATAAACTTTTGGTTGCTCCAAATGTTGTCAGTTTTACAAGGAGATTTAATCATGTTTGTATTAAAATTTTTATCTTTGTTTATGTTGTCTTTAATATAAATTGATTTTTTCTAGCTTTGTTATATATTTTTAGGTAAGCTTTTGGACAGTTCAAGAAATTTTAAATGCACCCACACCAAAGCAACGGTCTGAAATATTGGCACATTTTGTACGAGTGGCAAAGAAACTTTATGATTTAAACAATTTACATTCTTTATTTGCCATCATATCTGGTTTACAAAGCGCCTCAATATACAGGTAAAATATTTGCATTTTGTGAATCAGAAATTTGAATAAAAATGCACTTGTAATCATAAATTCATTTTTTTAGATTAAATAAAACTTGGGCTTGTTTATCAAAAAAAGACAAAGCTACTTTTGACAAACTTGCTGAAGTATTTAGTGATAAAAGCAATTGGATGAATCTTCGAGAACACATGGATAGCATTAAACTGCCATGTATACCTTACTTAGGGTTGTTTCTAACTGATCTTGTATATATTGATATGGCCCATCCAGCATCCAAAGTAAGTTATTTAATAAAACAATCTTTTAGGATTTATAGACTTAAATATTCAAACAATTAAAAATAAAATTTTAGAATGGCGACAATCACCAACGAATTTTAAAAATGGATGCCGTTTTAACCAAAGTGGCAATGTTTCAAGCTAGTGAATACGCCATAATTCCTTTACCTGATGTTCAAAGATATTTAAACAGCGTTCGATATATTGAAGAATTACAAAAGTTTCTCGAAGATGATCATTTTAAGTTAGTTAAATGCAAATTTAATTTTACAAAATTGTAATTAAAAAATCTCAACATTATTTCTTCTTTTTAGATTGTCAATGAAACTGGAACCAAATTCTCCAATTCCATCGTCAAGTAGTAGTAAGGAGTCAGTTGGTGATGTAGTTACCGGGGTCGCAGCTCTGTCGTTGTCTCCAGCAAGAGGTTGTGCAGGATCTTTACGTCTGCATGCAGCATCGGCGGCCAATAAATTTGTACCTGGTCATCGAAAATGTCGTAGTCTTGGAACAAAGTAAGTCGATGTAGGATTTTTTGTAAAATCACGGCTTTAAAGTGTTTTTGATTTGCACTTTGTGACTAATAAAAAAATGGCGGTGGAATTGAATTTTATAACTTTTTAGAGTTGATTAACAAATCACAAAACACTTTTTTATCGAGCTAAATTTAGAATTTGGTATAAGAGTAGATGTAACAAAAAGTATTTTAACTTGAATTACTCATATGACATTCAGTTTAATCATTAAATCAGCAGTCATATTATTTCGTATTTCAAAAAGTCAGCCTTGTGCTTATCAAGTTTAAAAGTATATAATTTTTATTTTGAAAAAATTCATCTGCATCTCTAATTTGAATATAAAAAGTTAAATTTATTTACAGAATAATTATTAAAATAAAATTTCAAAATAAAATTTATAAAAGATAAAGGCAAAGTCATCATCAGTGACACTATTTTCATTCTGCATTTGATGTGTGTGAAAAAAATAATATTAAAAAACAATAGAGAATACCGTGAGAGTATTTTCATTAAAGACTCGTTGCGCCTAAGAACTAGCAATGACAATTGTGAACTTGTTAGATTTCGTAGTACGAGTCTTCCACGCAACTTCCATAAACAAGGAGGCAAATACGGACCTAGCTTAACAACTCCTGGGTGAGTCCCAAGAGTTCGCGTTTAGGGTTATGTGAAACGATTCATTTAATAGTGCTTATTACATAGTAATTAGTATACATTATTTATAGCATAGTGTTATGACGTCATAAAAGTATGCCCGAGTCATTATCCATTTTCAGTCTGTGCATGCGATGCATTTCATTTAATTTTACTGATCCACTGAGAGAAAATGTCTTTGTATACACGTTATACTAATACAATTTTTTGACGTAACATAATATTTTTTAAAATATTCACTTTGATATTTATATATTATTCCCTTTAATTTAATTTTTTCAGTTAACTTTTGTTTGAGATTAAACAATTAATTATTTAACAGCATGTAATTACAATTCCGATAATTTTTTAAAGTTTGTTGTTTATAGTAGGTATCGATTTTCTTGACTCTACTTTTATTTAAATGAATAAGCATGGAACATGTTTTCTACATTTTATTTAATTACTTAGATAAATTGTATCTTTGTTCAGAATTTTAATTTTGATGTTTAATTACAGTTCGTCTTTTTATTCGATTAAATTAATGATACATTTATTTGTAATATTGGAACAAGAACGCTCAAAGAGAAATTACTCATTTAACGAAGCACCGTTATTGCATGATCGAGCTCGTTATTTGCTAGCGTATGAAATGAAAGCGTTTTAATTTAATTTTAACGTTGCAGCATATTCGGCAAGACTGCAGTGCCTCTGGAAGCTAATCACGTAACGGTTCGCCACCTGCTTGATGATTCCGTACTGGAGGAGCCGCATTTGGCCACGCAAATTGTTGATATCGATCAGAACTCGCCTGGATCGCCAGCCGATGCTATTAACGATGATTGCAGCTTATTATCCAAGAATAAGTAAGATTCTAAAATGTATTGTAGATTTGAACGAATGACTCAATGAGCAAAATTTCCCTTTTGATAGTCTGATGTAATGTCAGTGATAATTGCATTAACTTTTAATCTGCTCCGTCGATTACGAAATGGGATACGTATAAAAAGTCTTTTCACTATTCAGTAAAATAATGAAATAATACTAATTTTATTAAATAGTAAAATTATCTTTTTTAATGAACATTTATATTCTGACCGCAATTGAAATTTAATGTATTGACTTGTTTTGCAATATAATGTAGATTATGCTAAGTAAGGCTCTTCTCTTTACGTAATGCAAATCTTATTGTATTGTTTAGTACGCTTACTCCATGCGATATTGATGGTACGGTAGAACCTCGATGTATAATGCAGGGTTCGTTAAGGCGCAAAGTAGTTTTGCGAGATGGACGCAAACCCGCGGTTTCTACTTGGCAGAGATATTGGGTTCAACTTTGGGCCTCTTCTATTGTTTACTTTTCTCCGAAATGCTTCAAAGGGTAAGAACAATTGATCTTGAATAGAAACAAATGCACTCCGAGAAAATATTTTATAACTTATTTTTTAAATTAAACGATAAATTTATGTTGTTGAATTGATACAGAAGCGATAGGGGAGATTTTAAACGCGAACCGTATAAAATGGTGTCCATATTGGGCTGGATTGTTGAGACATTGGACAATACGTATCCAACAGATACCTTTTTATTAGCAGATCCAAAGAAAGGTATGTTTTAAATAATTAATACTTTTCCAAGATGTTGTTTATTAAATAAATTAAATTCAGTTACAACGCAAATGAGTACTTGCCTTTGGAATAAGCTAAATTTTATATGATAAACATAAGTTTTTGATTAATTATAACTAATTGCAGTACTAATTATGATAATTAAATGTAACATGTTTTAGCATATTATCGATGAGTTTTTCTGACATCTTATCTTGTTCTTACTGACTTTTTATCATTTCTAATTTTAGAATGTATTTTACTTTTTGCGTATAACATTCGAACAATATCTTCTCATTTACAGGAAACGTATATAAATTCCGAGCGACATCGCCGGAAATGGCAGAGCAGTGGTTGAAGGTACTGCGGCCAACAGTGCGAGGAGCAACGGATCGAAAACCTATTCCGGCAAATCTCATGTCCTTCGAGTGAATTGAATCGCGACGCAGGTACAGCTGTACTTTTTTCCCTTTCTAAGTAAAAAGAACAGCTGATATCGCAAGTCTCTCATTGCAACTTTAAAAAGAAATTTCATACACATCACAAAAATTTTCAGAATACATTAAAGCATATCGAACGAAACTTTCATTCATACATACACATACGTATATACATACTGAATAAGTTGGCTTTGCGAAGGATATTTATCGTCGAATATAATGAGCAATAATTTTTTTTTTACTATTTATAGCCAAAATCGCTCTCTAACATTAATTCTTAAGGCCGCGATAAATTCGCCTGGAAATATATCAAAGAATCTTTATTCATGTAAAATGCATTTGTCATACATATCGGTCTCAGCTTTAAAAATAATAAAAACATACACGCGTGCACTTTTCTGTGTTTAGGGTTCTTTGGCACTTCTACGTAATCTAGCTGAAGTATACAATGTACATTTTTTAATTATTTTTTTTTATTATTTAAAGGTTTTAATTCTATTCACATATATGCGTTATCATATCGATAATTTTCTTTTTTTACTTTTTTTTACAAAACAATAATAAATATAATACGTAGTTGCAAAATCCTTTTTCGGTAGACGCAAAAAGAAAAGTTACGCGTGCATAAACTAGAATAAAGAAAAAAAAACTATTGTAGTCGTGTAAGACTGTCTAAAAAGTACAACATTGAGCATTTTCAATGAATGATAACGAAACTTAGGAGAGATTTTACAGTTTCGACGAGGAAAGAGTGTGAGGGGTTTGAAAGAATTTTCTTTAAAAAATACCAATTAGTACTACTCTTTTTTATTTGAAAAATCTTGCAGCCAAATACTGATCGCTATTTTCTAACTAAAATCTGTGTCCTTGATCACGCTGTAAACACAATCCTTAGGTTTTTGAGGAAAAAACGTTGGAACGATTTACCTTTTCTGTAGAAGAGTAGGTGGTTGAATTTTTGAGAACAAGTAAATACATAGTACGTATGTTTTATAAATCACGTCAATTACTAGAAGTTAAAAAGAAATTTGTTTTTATTTTTAATGTGCGATGTTGGAAAGAATTTAAAAAATTTGTACGTTCACCTTTTTTATAAAAAATTGTTAGTTTTGCAACAATCAGAATAATTAGTGAGTTGCTTTGAATAATTTTAATGACTGTATAAGTCATTTAGTGCTTTTTTAGCTGTTAATGTTATTGCACTTTATACTCTTGCGTTAAAACGGATTCCTTTAAGCTAGTTACACGATATATTTCATAAGGTGCCACCGAATAAAAACTGAAAAACTTGCCAGAAACAATATAGGGCCAAGATGATGAAGCAGTAATTGACTTAGGGGTACTCGAAAGGTTTGTACATTTTTTGTACGATTAATAGACTCAGGGTTATTATTGTATCTGTCATTGCTGACTCTTTATATAAGTTTCATACTCATTTCCGAGCCTCGAACCTCGTAGAACTGAGTTTCTTCTCTTCAAATGATTCAATAAACGCTTTAAGGGGTAGACGATTGATAGTAGTGTACGATCAATAAAAGGTTCATAAAGCAAAATAATAGTTAACTACACTTGAAATTTATTATACACTATGGAGTAAGTTGTTTTTACAGTTGTATTGTTGGTATTGTCCCATTTTAAATAAGAAATTTTTAACTTTTTGCTTTATTTACTCTTTAATGATTTACACGAAATAATCTCGTCACATTTCCTCTCAATACTAGTAACAAGTAATAAGGGTAACTTTAGAATAGATTTAATATCGATTTGTATTTTCATCTTTTCTTTTTTGTCTAAACAAATGTTTCCAATAATCTAGTTGAAAAACAATTTTAATTTTTTTTTTTTTTTTTTAATTTCTATTACTCAATACTCTATTTTATATTTAAGATTTATTAATAATAAGTTATTATTATCAAATGTTATACTTAGTCGTTTAATATAGATAAGATCATTTTAAATTAAGCGTAATAATGTTGAGTTTTTGTTAAAATTGATACCAAAACAAGTATCAATAGTTATCTTTAAAATAATAAAAACGCGGTAATTTTTTTTTCTTAAAGAAATGTTTTTTTGTTTAAAGTGATTTTATCCATAACAATGTAAAATGCAAATCGGTGAGAAATATCTCTGTCGGATGTTGTAATCTTGTAGTCGGAAAATTGACATGAAAAAATGTAAGCGAATGAATGTTTTTATAGCTAGGTGAGTGTTCGCTAGATTTAATCCCGTCGTTTATAAAACTGTCGCCTTCTATGAATTATCTACAACAGTTTCATTTGGCGTAGAAAACTTTGTCATAGAGACGGTTTAATTATAATATTAAAAATCGCCTAATGATGACAAGATGTATGTTTTCTCAAATAGCGCTTCGACAAATAACTTTTACTGTATATATTCGAAGATCTGTGCACTAAATTATTTAAAAAAAGACTAATAGTTTACCTCAATATAAAAACAATTTTTAAGGAATTGATGTTTAAAATTTTTGAATAATTGCTATAAATTAGTTTTACAAATAATTAAATAAACATAAATTTAACACAATTTTGTTCTGAAAAATTTGTAATAAATGAATGAAAAGTGTAGATCTTCGAAAACGTACATGCTTCAATCTCATGATAATAAAATAATAAGCAAATAAGGAGATAATATGAATTAAACGTATATTACTAAAAGCCGTCTCTCGCTTTCGAGAAAAAGACTGATTTAATCTTTGCTTGCTTTTGAGCATATTTAAGCTACAAGAAAATAGATTTTCTCGAGCTCAAAGGATAATAATATATGTATATTCTGCGCTTTTTCTTGTACTAATTTTCTTATCCGCACGAGATCTATCTTATTGAAAACAAGAAAACATCACAAGAATTTTCTGACGTAAGTTTAAAGTCGAAGCGCGAAAGCTTTTAATTTCATGGCAGAACTTCAATTGTCTTACGTAGGTCAATTGTAAAAATCGATTAGAGTTCTGATGAACGAAGTTGATTATTGTGTTTCCAGTTGTAGAGCAGAAATCGATGCATTTTGTTACACAGAAGTACATAAACTTCATTTATTCTAATTTTATTTTAATTAACAAATCTATTCACACTGTTTATGTTTCTTTTAAATAAGTAAATGGGAGTTTATAAATGTAATGAAGTGCATTAAAATCTGTTGTAGAATAATAACCTGACTGATTTTGTAGAAGCAATGCCAAAAAAATTTGTTTTACTGTATCGACGTTCGTAGTTGGTCTATTAAATTATTTTTACCAGTGGATGTAAAATATAAACTTATTTTTAGTGCTCGAAGACGTGTTTTAATATTAAAGGAATTGATGAACAACATTAGAAACATTTAGCTTATAGTGGCTTGAATTTTTCTAATTTGAAATTATTAAATCTTAATTTTAAAATAATTAAATCGCGATATAAAGTGCTTAAAAAAGTCAATAAAAATAATGAAAAAACAAGTTTTGCCAATTGATTTAAGGGTCTGTTGCGACATTTTTATAAAATGTGAAGGAGACCTTTAAATACGAACCTCATATAACTATTCAATAATAATGCAAAAAATTATAAGATATATTTGCACGGATTAACCTAATAAGTTGCTTCTGTAACATGGTAACAATTTATAGTTTTTCAAAGCTATATACATAAAGGTTAATTTAGATATACATATATATATATATATATATATATATATGTTTAAAATTGAATTTATCATTAATACAATTTAAAAGAATTAAATTTTATTTTCACTTTCTTAATTAAGATCCATTCCTAAATCTTTAAAAATTATTTACCGATTTAAAAATAGAAAAAATTTTGTTTTGATTAATTGAATACTTAATAATTTATAAAAACAAGAAAAATATTAATTAGCACAAATATTTAAATGCTCAAAAATACTTAAAGTGTTTTTCAATTCTGCATTAAAAATATATATATATGTAAATTAATCATTCGTACACTACTTGATACACGATTAAACAAAGCACAACGCGAATTTTTTTACTTTCTAAAGTTTAAGTATGAAAATATTCATTTGTAAAACTTTAATTTTATTATAATTCGTCTTGCGCTTTGATTTTATCATAAGAAAATTTAATGCCATATTTTGTAAATTTATTTGTATTTACGCATAATTATATATAACGTTCAATAACCATAAACCACTCGAGTTGAAAGGGAGTAAAGAATATGTAATATTTAGCATTTACTCCTCGAATTTCGCTGTGCGTTTTCGTAAATCTTATTTTTTTGTTGTTATATCGATTATATTTTGTTATTTATGCGCATCACTGCTCACAACAGCACATTTTAGAAAATAAAATTATAGTTTCCAAAACTTTTTTTTTTCTATATTGTTGAAAATCCTAATTTTGTTCCTTCCTAATAATACACTACTCAAAAAAAGTATGGCATCACTAAGTTAGTCTCAAATTTAGCCGTTTTTCGTAAAGTTGGCGGTAACCATAAGACACGCTTAGTTTACATTGTTTACACGGTTTCAAACACAGTTTAACTTTAAAACGCTGTAGAATTGCAAGGAAAAATGGTAGAGAACTTTTTTTTTTAAATTGAAGGTAAAGAGTTAAGATTTAATGCTTTGTTACTTTCAAGTTTGAGAAAAAATTATTTTACTCCGTGTGCAACGGCAAACTTTGTACTTTTTTCAATTCAAAAGGTGACCTTCAACTTAAAGGTCACGTATTTGTGGTTAGATCCAATAAAAAAAAAATACCCACAACAAAAAGTAGAGATTTCAAGCTTTAATATAAAAAAAAAAAAAAACATTTTTTTGCTCCATTTTTGACAAAGTTGCAACGTTACGAAAAGCGGCTAAATTTGGGACTAACTTAGCGATGCCATACTTTTTTTGAGTAGTATAGTTTATATAGTTAGAAAATAACTGTATTTGTTAAACATTGTAAAAATTAATTTTACTACTGTTAATTAATATAATTTATACAGAAGGAAAACTGTTGTAAAATGTTATAAAATATTTCTTTAGATTTTGTTGGTGCGAAAATCGAGGTTGCATCTTGATATTTATGATGATATTCTATTCCATCGCGTGTTTGTGTACATTTAGGACAATGGCTTACCAAATATTCTTCTAACAGGATTATGTATTTCCATGTTCAAAGTAAACATTCAAAGGATTTTTGATTTTTTATTTTTTAAAAAGCATTACATTTGAACATAAAATATTTATGCGTATTACACGCTAAAGAAACAATTATTCTCCGTGTATGCAGTTACTTAAATAATAAAAGCCTCCTTTAAAATTATTAATTAGTCACTACATTCATCACCTTACAAACTTAATCAGCATGAAAATGAACAATCGTTTCAAAACCCTCCAGAAAATGACATAATGCTCGTTCAGCGCCCTTTCAAAACCTCAACCTCATCCAACAAACAAATCAGTAAAGAAAAACCCAAGAGCCCTTGAAAAGCAGCTTTATTTCAGAAGGGGCAGCAGAGCTCTCCGATGTTCTCGAGGTCGATGCATCGGCCGCGCGGCAGGCAGATTTTCCGGCGTAGAATCAGCGCGAACATGTCAGATGATTTTAGCCGAAAGCTCGACTGGACGAATTGGTAGAGATCGCTTGTAAAGTTCTCCGGCTTATCGAGCGCCTGGAACGTAAATATCGTAAAATGGGTCGCGAAAATATCGTAAAATTGGAATAGTTTTGAGAAGCATAAGAAAATGAATACTGTCGCAGCGTAAACATCTGCTTCGTTTACAGTTTTTTTTTTAGTTTTCCGTTGTTTATTTGCTTTTTAATGCAGACGGCAAACAATTTTTTTATGAATTGCTTTTTTCATTCTCGTTTGTCAATATTTGTTAATTTTCAAAGCAAATTCTTTGTTATTCCATGAAACGAGTATATTTCAGTATATTTCGATATTTATTTTTATACTTTATACTAAATGCGCTGGGATAATTTATTTACGAATTTTTGAATTAAATTTTATTTGAATAAACAATTTTGTTTTTTTCTTTAATTCGTAACAGAGAACGAATTTTCTTCCGTAAATTTTCGACTGTACATTTTTAAAAACTGTATAATTATACTTGCAAAATCAAAAAAGTATTTATTTATGTGCAAAAGTGCTCTTTTTTATTCAACGGAAAATAAAACTGAAATTAAGCATTGCTTATTGAGAGAAAAGTTTGATAATATTTATAATCTAAAGTAAAAATTATTATTAATTGATAAAATTTACCTTGAATTTCTTTTCAAGCTTCTTTGGAATTTTCAATAAGGTGGGGAAAGGGAATTGTTCAGTACTTTCAATACGATATTGTTCCATAAATCCATGACCCAACGAATAAGCCATAAACTCTGGCCTCTCTGTAAAAATTAGTGTTCCATTCAATTCCTACTATACTTAAATATAGTTATTTACGCTGAAATTTTTAAAAAATGAACAAGTATGAATTACTCACCAGATTCTGGCAATGATCGAACGACGTCCTGAGCTTGCGTCAGATCATCTTTTGTGTTGCGACGGCATTCGGCCACTAAAAAAATTGCACTGCTCACTAAAGCCAACGCAATTTGCAAGTTCATTGTCAGAGTTCACTCGAAACTGGCCGGATTGTTTGAATCAGAAAAACGCAGCCCAAAATTGTAGGAGGCGAGAAGAACTTTTTTCATCAAAACTGATTGGGGGAAATATATTTAATTAGATTCGTTGGAGTAAAAACTTGTTTAAAATTATGCGTCAAGACGAGATTATATGTTTAAAAAACTATTACTCGTGTACTATTCAAGAAAGAATTATTAATATTTTATTTTAAAGTACAAAGTATATTTTGAGTAACTGACATTATAAGTAAAAAGTTGAAATTATTCCTCATTATCTTATTGAAGCCGATTTATTATTCGTTTTAGGTACTTGATTTTAAATTTAAATGATTTGAAATGCAATTTTCACGAGTAAAATAAAAGGTTTTGAAAATTTTGAAAAAATGAATATTCAAATTCAGAGCCCTGAGAAGCCCGACCCTTACTCTTGACACGCAAACTGAAATCTCGAAAAGCTCGCTTATACAAAGTATGCCAATCCCAAGCGAAAGAACGTCTCGATGTCGACTAGAAACTAACTAAGCGACGGCTCTCCGCTAAGCATCTCCTTGTTCTTTATTGCGGGGCGATTAATCCACGGCTGATAACCGCCGATCGATCGCGGTATTTTAAGCTCGGGCTCGTAAATCTTTCTCGGCGTTTTTCGATATTTCCGACGAAGTGCGTATTGCTCGCAGGTATGTGTAATGGATCGCAAATGGGTCGTCTCGATAAAGTCTTTCTTAGGATCGTGATGGGAAATTACGCTTCTGGCAGATGGGTTATTTTGTCGATTAGCTGTGATCGAGGAGCTTTTTTATTTTAGAGGAAGTGGCAGTTTCTTGTTATACAATTCATAAGATTGTAGTTCATGTTTTTCTTACTAACAAAATAAAAGATCACTTTATTAATTTTGCTGTAACAGAGATGTGAAAATAGTTATTCTGTTATTGTATTGAATTTTAATATTTCTAGCTTGATTTCAAAGTAAAGCTCAAAGATTAATAATGTTTAGCTAATTTATATTATTTTATACATGTCAATCATTTAATAAGTGATTGATTTTTACTTACACCTGTTATTGAAATTTTCTAATGTTATTTTAATCGAAACAAGAGTTGATAATAAAATAGCTTATAAAATTTATATTTTAAAGTCCGCGGATTAAAAAATGCAACAAAATTTTCATCTCCGATAAGTAAGTTTTACAGAAAAATATAAAAAAACGTCGACTAGGCTATGAATGAAATACGTATAGTCGTTGATCGAGATGTATTGAAACATTTATCAATCTGCAGCTCTAGATTTTCAAAATCAATAAAATATATAATTGATAAATTATGAGTCTCTCATAGAAAAATTATTTCAAAATGTCTGAGTATTGTCTGAGTATAATCCATCAATTATTTTCTTCGTTTTATACACGAATAAGTCCACGTTGCTTTAAATTTCTATAAGAAATACATCTAAGAATTTTAGGCTCGCAGTGCGCAAAGTATGCTTTGCGTTTAGAAAAATAGTAAAAATACGTAACGCGTGCGCATAACTATTTTGCACACTTGTTACACTTAATGTATTATTCCACACGATGCTAATGTGGATGTGAAACGATAATACTTTATTTATTTTGCTATTGAAAAATTATGCGACGTCAAATTTATTAAAGGAGTAAAAAGTGATGGAAATAAAAGTATTAAAGTATACTGCAATAATTTTTAATGACTTTAGGATAATTGCGACTAAAAATAATTATAATACATTTCCTATACTATTATTATTCTGATAAAATATAGACAGTATTACATTGCTCTAAACATTGCGTAGTTAAGTTGCCTCTATTCCCTGCAGTTTAAAGTCATCATTACTACGAAACTTAATTGAATGTAATTTCCGAGTAAGGAGTAATAACCGTAGCTTTCCCAGTAAGAAAAAGTCAATATTTAAAACTAATTTAGCGAATTCATGTTCATTATAACTTCCCTCCGTGCTCTTTTTTACAAGCTGAATTAAATAATTAAATTATATATCCACAAGTTGAAAATTCTGGTAAAAATATTTTACCTGTTTCTTTTTACCAGAAAAGTGTATTTCAGCCGTAGGTTTTTTTTCCGCTACACTCAAATGTCTGCAAAATATTCTCTGCGTTGAACGTAAATTTCCCTCAAGAGTTTCGTGCCAGCCTTTCAAGGTCCTTTTTTGAGATCCTGGTTTTCAAGTAAAAAATTTTTTCAAGTTGTAGTTTTAGTCTTACGAACAACGCTTGGAAATTAGTTAAAATAATAGTAATACTTGAATGCAAAACTGAAATAAAAGTTCGAACGTGGACGACTTTTTCGAAAATTATTCTCACAAATGAAGTGTGCGGATTTGATATTTGATAAGCTATATTTGAAGAAATTAGCACAGTACATATCGGAGGATGGTTCTATTAAATTATGTAATATCTGTCTGAGTTTTTTAGATTTAGCCGATATATAATGTCGGTTATCTAAATTCAATATCTGATTAAAAGTCAGAATTTTTATGACCCAAAGTTTTTCGCTGAATTTGGAGAAGAGGCCTGTCTATCGTCACGTCTAATCGGCGATAAGAGTGCATAACTAACAGAAATATACTTTATTGCCCGTTTTCGACGAATTGTTGTTTTGTTTCAAAGTTCAGTTTGAATAAATAATTTTAGCGATATTACCATGTGGTAAATTAAAATAAGAAATGTAGTGAAATTAAGTTAAGGTTTCTAAATTCCAAGTATATAAGAATCACTTTTCGAAATTTCAACGGTATAGCGTCTGACTACATCTACTACATATCTACTTATTTCTATACTACTGTTTCTCAATACTAAAGGGCAGAACAAACAAATGTCTTTCCAAATATTAATTATGTATTGATGTTAACTTTAGGTATGAAATTGTACGTTGTATGCTGCTATTTAAGCTACGCGTACTTTTTCAAGGAATTACCAATTCTCTATTGTGCTTCTTCAAGCCTTGATTTCTAAGATTCTGCACACACGGAAAAGGTTATCATTTAACGTCTAATGTAATTAGGTTAACAAACTTTTTAAATGATATTGTTTGCCTCGCTGAATTTTTAGTGCGGTTCAATAATTCACCTAACGCAACTACAATTATTGGATTAATTTTGATTCTCGAATTATAATTTTCCATAATTAACAATAAGCGAAATCTTCCGAATCTTCAATAAAGTTCCAACAGAGATCTGCTTCCCAATCTGACATAAATCTGAATTTTCCGAGCAAATAAGAACCGAAGGAAAGCAATCCTCCTTCGGAACGAAGACAACCTCCACCCCCGAAAGCATCCATTCCTTGGCATATTAGATTCCGGGCGGGGCGAGAATATAATAAGCTGGCGGCGGCGGCGGCGGCGGCGGCTGCGTTCAAACAGAGCCGATATCGCGACTTGTCGAATTCGGCGGCTCGCCGCCATTGTTCGCCGCCGTCGCATTGTCGTCTGGATCCGCAGCGCACAATGCGATCTGCATTGTCGGCTTATGCGCGAGACTCCGAGCCAAGTGATCGCCGAGAGCAAAGACGCCATTGTGTACTCTGTCGAGAAATTTGCTTTGCTTCTTCTTAATTTCAAGGGTTTTTCCTTAATCAAGCGAGTTTTTCAAGCGAGAGTATGAGAATTTCAGAGATTTTTTATCTGCCCTTTGAAGTCCGATTTACAAGGTAACTTCAGCTCTAGTCCTTTTTTCAAAAAATTCATTTGATAGAGTTTTTTCTTGAAAAATTAAATCCAAGCAACGACACCAGCAGCAACTCTCCCCTGTTAAAAATCAAACTGTACATCCATTACTTTTTCCAGTCTGCCTTTCTTGCCTGAAAAATCGCTTATGGACACGAGCATCAGGCCCACTAAACTATTAACCGCCGTCTCTGAATTTTGAATCGCCTCTTGTCGTGGCAATTAATGTTTGAACGCAGAGCGGAATACTTTATTCTCCCCAGGCCGAGATAACGGAGTGCCGTCGGCAGCTAACCCGGATATTTATGGCACAATTTAACTCGAGAAATAATTGTCATCCGTCCCGTGAGATAAGAGCGGCGTTCGCCTCAATTTTGCACGGGGAATAGCTTGATTAATTACTTTTCGCCCGCTGAATAAGTCAGCCGCAAAACAATTTACATCCGCTGCGACGTAATTCGAAAAATTACGAATTAAAGCCCCCGAGTCTTGGCTCTTTTTCGGCCCTCGTAAATTTCCGTTCTGACGGAGTCGTGAAAATTTTCTTTCGATGAGAGAAGCTCTCTGCTCTGCTTTATTTACGAAAGACGCGCTGACGGAGCTCTCCGGTAATTCGATCGGATATCTTCTTTTAATTTGCTCGAGTGCTATTGTGGCTTGTATTTTGTCGCTGCGATGGATGGATTATTCACTTTGACGATTTGATGCTGTTATCGATGAATAGCTAGTTTTCAGCTTGGCGTCTAATTCATTGTCTCCTTCTTAACCTGATGTATTATTTGCTCGTTTAACCTTTTTTTAGCTTTTACGAATAGGTTTGTCGGTTTCGAGGAAAAATCTACTGCAAGTATACGTGTGTTTCCCTTAAGTTATTCAAGTATATCTAATATTTATAGTTGAGTAGACTGTGTGAGAACGGATCTGTAAATATTGAAAGAATGTAACTGCAGGTATACTGAGGTCGAGAATAATTTCCCTATAAATGGTTGCTATTTGATTTCAATATCCTTTCTTTTCCAGGTTTAGCACAGTTTTCAAGTTTTGAAAGAGGGAAAATTTTGAAATTCGGTCTCGAAAAGGCTTGCCAGGAAATTTGTCTTAATTCCCCCAGCAGCATATATCCATCAGAGAGCAGCGGCCCCTAATTGAAAAGCAAAGAAACTCCTCGGCAGCGACGTAAGACCTCTAAAAAAGCACTCCCACCTTGGCATTGTTTCTCCGGGGCAGGGAAACGGTAGGCGTGGTATGAAACTCTCTCTCGAAAAAGTCCAAGCCGAAGAAAGAGAGAGAGAGAGAGAGAGAGAGGGGGGGGCAGGAACGCGCGAGAATTCGTAATACGGAGGGCCGCTCTACGGCCCCTGAGGGAGGAATTCCGGGCTACGTTTTAAATTGCTGCATCCCCGGCCTGCTTGTTTATGCATGCCCGGCCGGGCGTTTCTTATTCCTGGACTCGCACCGAGGCTCGCACCGAGGAGGAACCTAAGAAGTTTATGCTCCGCTGGCGGCGAACTATGCATTCTCTTCATTTCGCCGCGGATATTCTTCGATTGCTTCGCGTGGAGAATTAGGGCACACGCCGGACGTTTTAATCTTGCGATTGTTCGGCCCGCTGAATAATGCAGCCAGCCGAGCGTAAGCGGCTCGCTTATTTATAGGGCACACACGTCGAGAGAGGCACTGCGAGCAGCGACGCTTTTCCTTTTGCCTTTTCTTGCGTAGATTTTTATTGATTTTACCTGAAAAACAGAGAGGGAGCTGCATTCTCGCTCCCTCATTTTTTATGCAGCGAGTAGTTTCATTATCTTGATAGGAGAGAGAGCTCCGCGCGTATTGCGCAAAATTATTTCCCGAAAAAAATAAACAAGCCCTTCATTTTTTATGAGCCGAGCTGCACTGGCTATGCTGCTTCTTAACTTTTGCCTTATGTCGCTGTTAACGGGAATTAATGGGGCTCGACTTTCCGGAAAGCTCTTGTACTTGCCTATTTTCACGCCTTCGTTGCCAGACTCGGCATATCAGTTTCTTTTACAATATTATTATTATAATTAAGCTGCATGTTGGATTGATAAAAGAGTTAAAAATTCATGTTGCTAATACAATTTAGAATAAACGTAGGAGCATTAATAGTAAAAAAATAAGAATTATTTACGATAGCACGGAGTGAAATTACTAGATATTGCTGGCATACGAGCTGGAACGGGAATTATTTATGAAACGTATAAGAGCATTATGTAAAGAAGAATTTTCATTCTTTGCAAATAAACAGCGTAATGCAGTTTAATCGTTCAGTGAGAATTTCAAAATAGGAATAATACGTTATTACGATACTTTATACTACTGAAGTTAACTGAAAATTATTTCCGATAAGGTGCGGATCTTATCGTTTTATCTACATCTTCGCTCGCAATATATCTTTCTTTATTATAAGTATATACAAAACATGTCAATAAAATTGTACAGATTAAACGGCTTCATGTAGATAATTTTCCTTTTACAATACTGTAAGTAAGTATCTTTTTACAAATAATTAAAATTTATCTTTATGGATACTTTTTTCGTCAAGTCGAGGAAAATTTTTTCGCACTATTCGTACCTGAAAGGGTTAACAAGTTTCTTCTAGTTGATAAAACTCACGAGACTGTGAGTGATTCTAGGTGTATACTTATCTAAAAAAGCTAATTAAGTATGTATTATACTACTACTATAGTAGTTTGAGGTATACTTATATACATAGATCCTAGAATTATCCAAGTTCATATTAATAGTTTCAACGCACGCAGAAACTCTAGTAGAAACCTTAAGTATCTGTAATCTGTAAAAATAAAAAAAAATATATATTACCGACTATTAACACGAAACTTTAATTGAGATTAATAAATAGTCTATTTGAGAGAGCATCGACTCGAGCGAAACTCGTCTTCCCTAAATGACCTAGAGAAAAAATCGACAAAAGAAGTCGCTGCTCGATCATGCACTCTTAACCGCTCAAACAGTGCTAATTCGGGGTGAAAAATTTGCCGGTCTCCCGAGGCGGCGCCTCGTTGAAAGCCGGCACTCGTCGTCGCTCCGCAGAGCCGGAATTGGATACAAGCGCGCTTTACGTATGGACTAACTCAATAGAGCTAATACGGCAAACATATTAGCTATACGCTGGGACGTGTACGTGTGTGCCGCTGTGTGCGTTTTGCGGGAGTGGAGAAAAAGGCAGGTTGAAAAGTTGAGATTTTTCGTTTTTTTCGGGATTTCCTCATGTCGGCTAGATTTTTCCTGGTGTTTAAATAGTACCTGTCAAGTCGCACTTGACAGGACTTTTAATGCTAGCTTTCAAATAATTTAAATATAAAAGGAGTTGGAATTACATCTTTTATTGTCAATTCGTAGTATACTTTTTTAATTGGTATCTTATTTCATCGTGTTCATTTATTGCGACGGATTATAGGGATATATTTTTATAAAAATATTTTCAACCATTTAAGAAATTTTTATTATAGTGGAGAAGCCCAAGTAACGGTTACAAAGACCACTTTAATAACAATTTTAAAAAAATATTTTATTTAGATTAATGATATGAAATTATAATTTTATATAGTCTAGACATTAATTAGTTTTATCAATAAAATTCTTCTCAAGTGTTCTTCTTTTCAGAATAGCAGTGAAACATTGTAGCACGTTCTTATAAATTAGATTTTTATGGCATTTTCGATACCCGCAAGGCGTTGATTGCAGTCACAAAATTACTATCAGATAAGATCGCTACTATACTTTACAATGGATTAATTTTGAATTACTATTTTTCCCAGATATATATAATAAATACTGCATCTAATTGTTGATAAAGTTTCTTACAGCTTATCTTTTAATTAAGTACATTTTTTAATTATAAGCAGGAGACAATATTATTTATAGTTTAAAAAATGTTTAGCCTTGCTACGTAAAGGCAATGGTTTTGATAAGCAAGTATTATTTGATGTTATTTATTAAGAATAACAAGGTAATTTAACTTGTAAAGGAAATAACTACTTCAAACTGAATTAATATATTAATGTTTTTAACCATTGAGCACAGTTACTATACCCACATTAGATTGCCAAATAAAATAGTTGAAAATAAATTTCTATTAAAGTCAAATCAGTAGCAAAACTTATCCTTCCAAGTTGATCGCGAATTGACGCCTGCTACTTGCCAGCATCTCCAAAAAGATCAATCCTCCAAATAAAGCCAGGAAAAAATAGCATCACGTCCAGAAAGCTCCCGATATCTTGCTCGCCGACTATCAAAAGCAGTGACGCCCTCGGAAATAACTGAAAGTTCCCTAACTAATTCACGATTTCCAAACTTCCACTTTGTCCAGGGCTCGCGAAAACTTACGCGCAAGAAAGCTCTTTCGTGTTCCCTTAGTTATCCCTCCCTTCTCTCTCCCTCCAACCACTTGAAGCGTCGGCCTAATCGACGTGACAGCCGCGCGTCTCGCCCCTCGTATATCAGCATTTACAATGAGTGACGCGGCATTAAAAATGCAGCCCCGAGTATATTAAGAGAGACGCAGCTTTCTTTTCTCTTTCCTCTTTTTTCCTGCTTTTTTCCTTCGTTTTTCCTTCGTTTTTCCTTCGTTTTTCCTTCTTTTTTCCTTCTTTTTTTCATTCCTCGTGCGAAAGGAAATCTGCGAAAGGATGCGTGGAATATCGGAGTTTTCTCGGGAGCGGATCGTTATGACAATTACGGCAATTAAAAGCTTGTTGGGCTGGGGAGGGGAGAAAGTTTCGAGGCTACTTAATTTAATGGGTGTGTGGCTGGAAAAGGAGAGACTGCAAGTCCTTGTTTCCATTTTTACCGTAACCGGTAATTATGAGGGACGGCGAGCTTGCGAGGTTCGTTACCGAGGCGAATTAATAAGGACATGATTATGGAGCAAATTTCATGCGCTTTCTTTATTTTTCTAATTATACAGCTAAGGATGCTACTTTGCAATTTTGAAATTGTCGGTTCGGGCTGATGTATTATTTTCAATCGTCGTTTAGACTGGTGTAACACCAATTAGAATCAATTATTTTGATATTCATTTTTGCATATTTTTAAAGATTAAGATAAGACTTGATAAATTATTCAGATCATCATTTTTTTATAATTTTTTTTTTTTGTATCATAGTGGTACACAAACCTTCTAAGACAAACGCACATCGAGCACTATAAGCAACTACTGAGAACTCTCTCTACTAAAACATACTCCTCCCTTTGCACTTGTACATCCCACAGAATACAAGTATTCTTCATCAGCGGCTGTCATCGGGTCATACACTGCGCCTAGTTTCCGTCTCATCGGCGGCGTAATGATCGGGTACTTGTAGTTTCCGTCTTCGTTTCCACCCCTTTGCAATCCTCTTTAAATGAGACCTTATTTCGCCAATCTAAAGATGTGCCAAGGGGTATAGTTCGCTGCCGGCGTACTTTCTGAATAGCGATGCAACGTTCAGCGATGTTTCAATCCCAAGTGGAAATAATTTATATAATTTTTATCAAAATTTTAAACAAGTTTTGTAAAATTTTGATTCTATATAATT
>UCOL01002900.1:0-22292 GCA_900474335.1 Ormyrus nitidulus | reverse complement strand
TAATAATAATAATAATAATAATAATAATAATAATAATAATATACGTGATTAATGTTCGATATTCGAAATCACCATCAACCGCGTTCAATTATGCATCGGAGGTAATTCAGGTGCAACGTTATTTGTGATTATTGATAATATTGTACATATTTTAATGTTCGAATATTTGTATGCTACAAGTATTTTTGTAACCGTGATATTCGACGCTGCCGTTACGTGTGATTTCTTCCAATTTTCTAAATTTATAATGATTCTCTTGACTAACTATCACAGTGTTAGTTGTCAGATTTTAGAGTATATTATATACTCGAATTACCAAATTTCGGAACACGGTTCAATATTCGAATATTTCAATATACAATTTAAACATCTAATTATTCCACAAAAACATTTGTCCGCCGTGGAGTTGTCCACATTGTTCTCTGAAAGTGTGGTCAAATAACAAGTCAAGTATTTATAATACTTAAAAAAATGTTTACAATTTTTACAGTACAGGGAAAACTTTTTACAGTTTTTCAAATATTGCTCTCTAAAAAATTATTAGAATCTAATAAGGTGCTTCGACACTTTAATATTTGAATATTTCATGCAGAATAAAACTTTCAACTAAACTATTCGGAACCATGAATGGTATGTACTGTATTCAAAATTTTGTCAGACGATGACATATACTATTTTAAAAGATACTTCTTCCTGTTAACTGCATCGGACCCTACTTTCCTTTTTGATGTTAATGTAAGTCGGACATAACATTGTCGCGTTCACAAAAAGCAGTGCTTGTTATAAACGTAAGAATGATTGCTCGTGAGTGTACGTCTGTGCAAGTAAACAAAAGGCAGAATAAACGTAATCTACGTTTCTACAACTAAGGAATCTCTAATTAAGAGAATCTAATATAATTTTATAATAAACGTCGAACAAGTATAACACTTAAATATGAAGTTGTCATTATGCAGTTGAAAAATATATACGTATTAAATTAAATAGTATAATTAAGAGAGGAAACCTTTAATCCAAGCTTTGATTAGCTTCTTATGTTATTACGTACTAAGATTTCTTTGCTTGAATTTTAGGCACAGAGTGAAAATGAAGGCGATGAAAGGGGGATGAGCGTAGAAAGAGAGCACAGAAAAGAAAGAAATAGGATGTTACTAAAAATGTGATAAGATTAGAGGAGTGTGTTCGCAGTAGTGGCCTGTTAGGTGCTTAGATCCAGAGGAAATAAAATATCCCCAACAAGGAAACCGCGTTGCTTAGAAACTAAGATTCGCAGTCGAGGCGTGCCTTCCATACGTATTTGTTGGCGTTTTCATCTATATAAATAGATTATAAAAATAAAATAAAAGTATAAAAGAAATGATTAGAATTGAAAAGAAATTTTGAAAAAATAAAAATGTAAGATTGTGAGAGGGACTAGGCAAGTGCCTCTTTTTCGTTTATTACCTAGAAAGATTATTCTAATAGAATCAAGAAAAAATGAAGAATAAAAAATATACAGAGTAGACAAAATCTGAAATTATCATTAGTAGTTATCGCAAGGTTGACATTTTGTCGCAGCTGACAAATGAAACATCGGGTACATATTATAAAAAAAAGTATATGATAAATTGGGGAATGTAAAAGAAGGTAAAAAACCGTATTAAAATAATTACCGATATATTTTTGTTTGCTTGTGATACTCAGAAAAATAAAAAAAAAGTAATGGTTGTATGACATGCTGACATTATAAAAAGCATCATTGTATGCCGATGCTAAATCTTCTTTGAGTTTTAATAATGCGACGAGAAAAAATGATTTCGTAAAAAAGCGAACTTCTCTAATTGCATGCCAACTTGAATGTTTTTTCTTACTTACGTAGGAGACTGAAATCGATAGACTAAGTTGTCTTTAAATAAAAAATACTCTTGTTAGGCGATCGTAGGTTACGAAAAGGTGTACACGTCTTATACATATACACATATACACATATATAAATATATATTTAAGTTGTACAACGATGAAAATGTAAGGAAAATTTTTCGCCCAGCGATAATGAGGACTCAAGTTCCGTCATTTCTTTTAATTCTACGTCGTGAATTTCTCACGGTATTCAAGAAAACAACTGCAATGAAGAAAGTGGCACAGATTTTTTTACTGAAGTTCCACGTCTTTAAGCGGGATTCGTTTTTTCAAATCAAAACTGTAATTATCAAATTTCATTTTTTTAATATTATTATTATTATATAAAATGTTTTTTATGATCTTTATACAACTGACGCACAACCTTTCACACAGCCTTGTTTCTACAAGGCATTTGAAATCAATTACTCTTTGAAAAATGAAGTTTCTTCATATTTAAAGACAGTGAAAAGTACCTAAAAATTTGTTAAATGACAATTTTTTGATTTTTAAATAAAGATGACGAATTCCGCTGCAAGAATTTTTGGCATGATCCTAATGGACACAGGGTGCAAAGGAAACGATTGTAAACGGTACTTTTTTATGTCAATATAAAAAACTAAAACTTAAAAATTACGATTCAAATTGCGAAATGATCATGTTAAGGCAAGTAAAAAAAACAGATAAACTTGTAAATAGATAGCTTTAGTCTTGCCGAAAAAGCGTTTTCGAGTGTGCGAATGAACTTGATCGAAATGTTACTTGTTAAAGGAATTTTATTGCGTACAAGGCACTCGTAAGTGCTTATAATAAAAATGAAAATCTTTCGACAGATTCTAATATTATTGGCAGCTATTTTATAGTTTTATGAACTGCGTAAAATTTCACAAATATATTTGGTCATCGCAATTGATGACCAATCAGTTTGAAAATTTGAAAAAAAATTTTTTATTGTTTGTGTATAAAAAGGAGGAGAGAACGACGTAGATACCTTGTGTTAATGCATATATATTGATATTGATATCATAGTTAAAAATCATAGTTTTAATATAGAAAAATGAATATGACATTGAAAATTTTAATGTACGCAATTTTTTTTAAAATAATGTTTTGGATATAAAATATCAGTATGTACAGCGTGCAGTTGATTCAATACTATTTTTAAATCGAACTATCATTCAGATTTACAGCGTGTACTACTACGGTATGCATTTATTTGCGATAATAATATCCATGACAAACTTCGGTACTAGAGAGTATTATGAATTTGTGTACGAACTTGTCGATGATTTTTTTATGTGAAATTATTTTATGAGAATAATGAGAATAGTATTGTAAAGAGAATCATTAACGCAAATGTCAAGCATCTGTGTATTATTTAAAGCGTATAGCTTGACGAAAATGCTACATTCCAGTAAAGCCAGGGCTGCCAAGAATTATTATATACTAGTGATTTATAAAAATTAAATCAAGTAACAATTATAACGTTGTAGATAAATAGAGTATAAATGAATGAATTATGTAATGTAAACATTAAATTACTAATTATTGTTAATTTTTTTAATCATAAGTATTATTTTGCGATTAGAAATTGTATTATTTGACAATGATGCGAAAACGTTCGTCAGTCAGGCGTTTTAATGAATTTTTTATATGGAACTGTAAATACCCTTCAGCTCATTAAAACGCATTTTTTAATTATAAAAACTTAGCAAATATATGCACTCTAAATAATTTTATTGTGAAAAATAATTTTGCTTTTTTTTATTACCACCCTGAATTTATATTTTTCTAATTTAAGCAATTATTAATTGCAAGTAAAAAATTTTAAATAGTAGTTATTTAACAATTAATATTATTAGAATATAGTTAATTAATGAATTTATTATTTTATTACTTTTATTTATAAAATGTTAAACTATTTAATTATTTTAAAAAGAATCGATTAAATGTAAAACGTAATTAAAAGATAACAGATTAAAAATAGAAAAATTATTATTTTATTAAAATACATTATCACATTTAGTACGAGCCACTTAAGATTTATATATACCTAAAAGTACTCCATTTGTCACAATATCTGGAAGACTCGACGTCTTATTCATATGGACGTATGGATCATATTGAAAAGTTAATACTGGATGATGTTGCAGAGAGCTAGATTGTACTATATTTTCGTCCTTATAAATTCTTTGTATGCTAAATATAAAAAATAACATATATATAATAACCAAATTTTACCAAGTTAAAGAAAAGTAAAATAAAGTAAATACCCATTTTGATAAATGTCATCGTTTGCTTTGTCAATGCCCAAAAAATTTAGAACTTGTTGCTTGGTATTGGCTAGCAATAGCATTTTCTGTATGTAAATCTCTAAAGCTGCTCGTCTTTGCTCCAAAACTTTCGGATTGGTGTTTCTCACCCTCTTCGGAGGGAAGGGAGCAGTGTGGAAGTCCTTTTTCAACTGTAAAAAGTTCATAATTAACAATCCACCTACATTACACAAATGAAGCTACAGACTGGTTATTACCATACGGTGGAATGTGTTGAATTCGCTATATCTTTTCTCGATTAGATATCTGGTACCGTTTGAATGCAGTATTTCGACCGTGTACACACAGTGAGGCTTCCCATGCGACACATTCGCCATGCGATAGCCGCTAATAAATACTTGATACATCTCATTGATGCTTGTTGCTGTATCATTTAAAGTTTGACATTTCCAACTTTTTCCATCTTCGACGCTGTGGTTGTTCGATTTTTCTCTTCGAACACCCACGCCAATAAAGATTTTCTTCTTTGTTTGATGACAAACAAAAATCTGCGTTTCAGGCAACGAAGATTTGGTTGGAGGAACGAATGATAAGTATTTGAGTGACACCAACAAACAAAACAAAAAGCATATTTGGTGCTTTTATATAATGTACATATCATCTATGGCAATTATGGCTATCCAATTTATATATAGTTAGAAATATTGAAACATTATATTTATAATATTATTTATTTATTTATATTTAAATTTAAATTAATTATCTTTCAAAATATATAATTTTAGAAGTTCACCATAAATGATGCATGCATATATAGAAGCATCACTTTATTTAAAATTTGGAACTCTGAACACAGAAGACCGCATAACCATCACACAACAAATCGGGATAATGTTCTAGATATTGTAGACATTTCCTAAGAAGATAAACAGCTGTATGGTTGTATCTGCATGCGGGAAACAAGCGTCTTTTAAACAAGATACGATTGGTATACTTTAATTACGACGCTAAAATTCCAATTTTTATAAAAATGAAATTTTTATTTTAAATTGCTGCTAGCAAAAAATAATATTAATTTTGAAAAATACAAGGAATCAAGGATTCATTTCGATTAAAAAAAAATATATAATATATATATTTATATATATATATACACTCTATAATTCACTGTGAACAAACATAACCTATGCTCCTAAAGGCTATGACAGCTACGCCACAGGCCACAGCCACAAGAAAATACATTGTATATCTATATATATACACAAGCTGTTCCTCGTTGTTCCTTGTATACATAGATATACAAACAATATATTTTCTTGTGGCTGTGGCGTACATAACTGTTGTCTATAACCATATCATATGTATATGTATATATATATATATGGTCATTCACAAGGAAATTCAGATGACTTATAAAGATAGTCTCTGATATTATTTAAATTTGAAACAAGTTAAAAGGCCTTACTAATTTTTAAAGAGATTAATTAATTAAAATCGACCGATTGATTTTTTTTTATAAGCGTTTGATTTAAAAAATCCACCCGTAAGTATATACGAATGAAGCTGAACACACCAAACTTTTCGCGTTTCAAATTCTCGTAATCTCGTGGCTAATTGGTCAGTTCAGAGCCAGTCTCCTCAGGTTATACGCGCGCTTTCGCAGTTTCGTCGGGTTCCCCGCCATCAGCATGAGCTAGCAGGGGACCGAAAACAAGAAAGACAGAGCTAGTTAGTGTCCGTTTCGCGAATCGCGATCTTAAAGTACTCTTACGCCACTAAAGCCAATAGGTCGGTACATAATCCTCTGCGAATCGAGAGCGAGAGGGAAGATTGCCGGTGGCGGCCCCCCGACGTGTAAGCCGTCTCTCTCTTTAGTTGTTGGCCGCCGTGTGTGTGTCTTTGAGAAGCGAGGAGCAGCCAGCTAGGTATCAGCGAGCTGATCGACCTGCGGACGCGTGCTCTCTCTCCTCATATTCGCTCAAAACAGCAGGCACGATGGACCTGCGGAAGCTGACGGAGCTCCTCCGGGCAACGATCGACCCGACGCAGCAAAAGCAAGCTGAGGAACATCTGAATAAGGTGAGAGTTTCTTCCCGTGCGGTACCGTGCCCACACCCTGGTTCCTTAACTGGACTGTTCGCGCACGAGGCTCACCACATTGCTCGGAGAGAAACGTGCTTCCGCTTGAGCACGCGAATCTTGCACACTGTCTGCTCCGAGTCCTTGCTCCGGCGCACTTGACCTTTTCCCCCCCAAATGAGACGCTCGGCTAAGCGAGGTTGTTGAGAGCTTGGCTAACAGCATGCTGTCCACGTTTTTCTCCTCGGCAAAGCGAGCGCGTTCCTCCCAGCGCTCCCGCGCGTACAAGACCCCAATGTTTATGGCGCTGATCAGCTCCTTTTGCACCATAAATGAATGCTTTATCTTTTCAGGTTCACAAAATTGCTGGTTTTGCTCCAGGTCTCTTGCAGGTGGTAATGTCCAATGACGTTGACATGCCCGTAAGGCAAGCTGGTAAGTTTTCTAAAAAATTCTGAAAAAAATTGAATTTATATTGTTCTTTACACTCTGGCCCGTTGTAGGTGTCATATACTTGAAGAATTTCATCACTTCAAATTGGGTTGATCGAGAACCTGAGAATACAGTAGTGCCATTTAGTATTCACGAACAAGATAGAACCGTGATTCGTGAAGCCATTGTAGATGCCACTGTGCATGCTCCTGACATTATTAGGTACAAATAATTTTGGGTCTGAATAAATTGGTAAAATTTTAATGCATCATTTTGTTGTTCAGGGTACAATTGGCATTATGGATTAGTAATATTGTGAACCATGACTTTCCAATAAGGTGGACACAAATTGTTGACAAGATAAGACTATACCTAGAAAATCCAGATGCTTCCTGTTGGCCTGGTGCTCTGTTAACTCTATATCAATTTGTAAAAAATTTTGAGTAAGTTAAATCTTTATTAGAATTTCTTTATCACTGAATTTCCAACTTAATTATTAAGTATATTTTGCACTTGTATTATATAGATACAAGAAACTAGAAGAAAGAGGACCACTTCACGAAGCTATGAACCTTTTGTTACCTATTATTTACCAGTTGATATTAAGGCTGTTACCTGATCCATCAGAACAGTCTGTCCTTCTGCAAAAACAGATACTCAAAATATTTTTTGCTCTTACTCAGTACACCCTTCCACTTGATCTCATTTCTAAGCAAGTGTTTTCTCAGTGGATGGATGTTGTACGTCAAGTAGCTGATAGACCTGTACCTCCTGAAACAAATGATCCTGAGTTAGATGATGATGAGCGAGCTGAATTGCCATGGTGGAAATGCAAAAAATGGGCTCTTCATATTCTTCAAAAGATGTTTGAAAGGTTAGTTGTAAATTTTTTAGAATATTTTGCTTCTTAAATATATATTTATATATATGAAATAGTGATTTTTATACAACAATTTCAATTACAGATATGGAAGCCCTGGTTCCGTATCTAAAGACTATCAAGAATTTGCAGAATGGTACTTAAAAACATTTAGTGCAGGAATACTTGAAGTACTACTCAAAATTTTAGACCAATATCGTAGAAAAATTTATGTATCTCCGCGTGTTTTACAACAATCCATCAATTATGTAGACCAAGGGTATATATAATTTTATATTTTACTTTTTTTTTTTAATACTTTCAATTACTTACAGTATTTTATTCCCTCAACAGTGTTAGTCACGCATTTTCTTGGAAATTTTTAAAACCTCATATGTTCGAAATTATTCGAGATGTCTTGTTTCCTATTATGTCTTACTCAGCAGCTGATGAAGAATTGTGGAATACTGATCCATTCGAATATATCAGAGTCAAATTTGGTAATAACTCATTTTTTAATAGAAATTATTCTTTTTTCTTTTATTTAATCTATATTTTGTATGTAATATTAATAATTAAATTTTTTTGTATAGATATTTTTGAAGACTTTGTATCTCCTGTAACTGCAGCACAAACATTACTTCATTCAGCTTGTAAAAAACGAAAACACATGTTACAGAAAACAATGCAATTTTGTATTGAAGTTCTAACAAATCCTAATACCGATCCTAGACAGAAGGATGGAGCTTTACATATGGTAAATAATTTTAAAATAACATAATACTTTATGTTGTAATCATTTTATATTAGAAACAATTGTAAATTTTTTAAAATTATCTTAATTAGGTCGGTTCATTGGCTGATGTTTTATTGAAGAAAAATATTTATAAAGATCAAATGGATAAAATGTTGATGCAGTATGTATTTCCTGAATTTAATAGTCCTCAAGGGCATATGAGAACAAGGGTACATATACTGACGATATAATTAAATTCTTGGATATATAATTAAATTTTTTATTATAATTTAGTTATTATTTTTTAGGCTTGTTGGGTTTTGCACTATTTTTCTGCTATCAAATTTAAACAAGAAAATATTTTGGTAGAAACTATTAGACTGACTACAAATGCTCTATTAAATGATCAAGATCTTCCTGTTAAAGTTGAAGCAGCAATTGCTTTACAAAGCTTGCTTCAAGCTCAAGAAAAGGCACATAAATATGTTGAGCCTTGGATCAAGCAAATAACACTAGAACTTTTAAATATCATTAGATTAACTGAAAATGATGATTTAACAACTGTGATGCAAAAGATTGTTAGCACTTATCCAGAGCAGCTTATGCCAATTGCAGTCCAAATTTGTCAACATTTGGCAACGACATTTAGTCAAGTTTTGGAAACTGACGAAGGAAGCGATGAAAAGGCAATAACAGCAATGGGATTGTTGAACACTATTGAAACATTACTGTCTGTAATGGAAGAGCAACCCGCAATAATGAATCAGCTCCAACCTATAGTATTGCAAGTTATTGCTCACATATTTAATCACAGTGTTATGGGTAATTTTACAATATATAAAATAATAATAGCTTGTAAAATCAATTATTTTATCTTTTCATATAATGTTTTAGACTTCTATGAAGAGGCATTATCACTTGTATACGATTTAACTGGAAAATCAATATCTGAGGATATGTGGAAAGTATTAGAATTAATGTACGAGTTATTCCAAAAAGATGGTTTTGATTACTTTATAGACATGATGCCGGCTCTTCATAATTATATTACAGTAGACACGCCTGCCTTTTTGTCCAATGAAAATCATATTTTGGCTATGTTTAACATGTGCAAAGCTGTACTAGTAGGTGATGCAGGTGAAGATCCCGAGTGTCATGCAGCGAAATTGCTTGAAGTAATAATTTTACAATGTAAAGGACATATCGACAATTGCATACCGCCACTTATACAACTTGTCTTAGAACGTTTGACTCGGGATGTAAAAACGTCGGAACTGAGAACAATGTGTCTCCAAGTTGTTATTGCTGCATTGTATTACAATCCTACCTTATGCCTTGAAACCATGGATAGATTGCAAGGTACTTTAGGACAGTCAACTGAGCCAATTGCGTCACATTTTATAAAACAGTGGATTCATGATACAGACTGTTTTCTTGGGTAAATACATTGTTACTTTCGTAAAATAATATATATTTTTTTGTTCACTTTTTAAAATTTCTATTATCAACAGGTTACATGATCGAAAACTCTGTGTATTAGGCTTGTGTACAATAATCAGTATGGGCTCGTCTAGACCACCAGCTGTTAATGAGTGTGTACAACAGATCATTCCATCATTAATTCTTCTCTTTGATGGCCTTAAAAGAGCGTATGCTGCAAAAGTAGCTGATAGTGAAGATGGAGATAATACCGAAGATGACAGTGATGTTGAAGAAGGTAATTAAAATTGTGCTGACCCTATAAATGTTTTAAATTTAAATTTATTAATAATTAATTAATTTTAGAAGTCTTATCATCAGATGAAGATGAAATTGATGATTCTAGTCGAGACTATCTAGAAAGGCTTGAAGAAAAAGTAGTAAAATCACAAAATCAACATATGTTTGGTGTTACAAGTTCGATACACGTTGAAAATTCTTACCCTAGATCAGAAGATGATGAAGAAGATTCGGAGTATGAGGCTAATGAAGAAACTGCACTGGAAAGTTATATCACGCCTCTCGATTTTGAAGATGCAAATCAAGACGAGTATATAGTTTTCAAAGAAGTTATGCAAAGTAAGTTTTTACACCGTTATATAGAAATTTAATTTAAATTTAATCTAATTCAAAGATGTAATTTTAGCGCAGACATTTTATTAATGTATCATATTGAAATTAAACTTATTAATGTTTTCAAATTTGTTTATGTATTTAATACATTAATATTACTTCATTGCTCTAGATATTGAAAGGACGGATACTACGTGGTACAATGCTCTAACAAGTCACTTAACATCAGAACAGCGGGTATCTTTATCAGAAATTATATTATTAGCTGATCAACGAAAAGCAGCTGTAGAGAGTAAACGAATTGAACAGAGTGGAGGTATGATTTATATTTACGACCTAAAATCTTTAATGTGCTGATTATTAACACAATTTATACGTAAATACTTATACAATTTAATATAAAATTTAAGAAATTCGTTTTGAGTGATTACATTTTTCACATTTCAACGTGCTTTAACTATATTAAATTTAAAACTTAGATAGCGACTTCTTTTTTTTTAAATTTGCTGATATTTTGTAAAAAAATCTGTTTTAGGTTATGCTTCTACTTCGCAAATAGTGCCCACCTCGTTCAATTTTGGCGGAACACCTTTAGGCCGATAAAAAATGCAAACGTTTTTATTTTAATATAAGTAAGAAAAAAATTTAAAGGTAAGCGAATCGAACACTCGTAGCACGCGATTGCAATATGACCACCTCCAAAATAATATGATGCATTTCCTATTTTTGTGTAAATTAAATGTATATTAGTAAGACAATTGGAGGAATTTGTATACATATTAGAAAATCGTATCGACGTTTTAATCTAAATACGAGGCTCTTGCACTGTCGATTGGTCATGTCGACCCGTACCAAATAAATTCGCTGTTATTCAGTGATGCTATGTATCCGGTTACATAAAATAATATCGAATGTTTGGACTACTAAACCATTATGTGTCTAAAATAGTGAAATTCAAACGGGATGGTCTTCCGCTAAGTTATATCTATCATCAATACGCCCCAAAAACTGAAAGCTGAAATTTTGAAATCTGATACTGAAGATCATCCCCAAATTAAATGGGGCTTTTACTAACGAAAGTGTTCTAGTGACGTTTCTACTACAACTCCGATGGAGAAAATAAAAAACTCTTTCGAAGTTCTCTACATTTGTTAAAAGAGAAGAAAATAAGAAACTATGTTAAATTGTTGATGTAAAATATATCCAAACTTAATTTTTAATAAGTAACCAAAAATATTTTTTTTGCATATACAAGCCTGCTCCATTAAGAATTGTAATTTACGTAAAATATTTCTTTAATCATCGATGGTCGTAATCAACAGTCAGAACACGTGTCCTCGATAGATCGCTACCTAGGTAATACAATGCAGGTAATCAATAAATTAAAGCAGGGAACCTGCACAATATAATGTCCTCTCTCGTGCTGATCAATTTTATAATTTTGAAAAATTGCTTTCCATTTGTAACGAATCTTCCAATGAGAGAAGAAGCTTGTGCTACTACCGTAGATTTATTTTTGTGAAAACGTTTTTATGTCGGATTAGTTGCGCCACTCCTTCTCTCGATGGTAAAAAAATTACATACACGAGTAAAAAAGCTGAAGCGAATAATGTAACAAAAGTACTAATACGTACGTATCAGAGCCCGAAATGATAACAGCGTACAAAGAAGGGGTGTTCTGTGCTGTGATTCATGAGAAAAGGACAACTTTTTAATATAAATTTTTTCTTTACACAAAAAATAAATGCTCAAGAATCTTACGTAATTTTTTATTCTCAAAGCCCACTATAGAGGTCAGATAAAAAAATTCTCTGCACATTATTTGCATTTTTATTACAGTAAAAAGCTAAATTAAATTTCAAAAACTATTCGTCAACGGATTTTTGCTGTGCGGAAAAGAAATAATGACGTTAAAAAGTGCCTTGATATGACCTCCAAATTGGGATTAAAAAAGGAATGTAGTAAATACTATTGTAGGTCGGATTGAAGCCAGGACACTTCTCTAGTTTGTAAGTTCCATAAACACGTTACTGTACTGATTCGAAAAAGGTAGCAAGCGAGAAAGACGAAGCGAATTGTTCTTTTGCTGTTTCTGTATAAGGGGCTAGCTGGTGTAGAACCAGTCCCTTATTTATAACAACGAATATTGTTTTTATAACGATATTTAAAATATGCAAACTCGCATGCTTGAATTTCTCGACGTTGTGTAAGAAATGTGAATTGGAGGTAAGATCACGCGGCCACACTGGTGCTTTCACATCTAGGCGGAAGTTCGTTAAAAACTTCAATATTATTATTATTATCATATTAAAATGGAAATGCAATCTACAGCGTACTATATTTTGTTTTCATTTCTTTTACCAAACCACGCATCCTTTTTTGTACACTTTAAACTGCACAAGTAAGTAAGTAGATCAACAGCTACTTGCAAACAAATTCCTTTATTATTATTATTATTAGAATTGATTAGTCAATTTTACATCATCGACGATTAAGATCATTTTAACTAAAATTACTCTCACGAAGGTAGGAAAAATTTACAAAATAAATATGAAAAACTTTAAAGATTGAAAAAATCTGGCAATGAAAATTACAAGACGTTTTAATAAGTTTATCTATTTAAATTCATCTTTTTATATAATTTAAAAAATTTTTTAAATAGATCGGTTCTTCAGAATTTCACTTTTGACTACCTTAGTGCACGAATAATTGTATTTTTAACTTCCATTGACTGCTTAGAAATAAATGCAATTCGTGCCAAGTTTTGCTTAGATGCAAAACTTAGATGCAATAGTATGCTTTAATTTGTACTTTTTTCAGTGAAGGATTTGCATAGACAATCATTAAACATAATTATATAATTAAGGACTGCTATGTAAATCTTTCATTGATTATGTAGTCTACTAAAAAAAGAGCGACATGCTCTGTTGAAAGTCGCGTAGTTTAGGGAATACAATTATGACGATTTGATTAATATAAAATGAAATTTCGTTTTTATTTATTATTTGCACGTGTATTGTAAATGATTGAAACGACTTAAAGCAATCTAAGTCAGCATTCATACAAGTCGTTCCTACGTTTGTCAATCCCTCCTTTCAGCCATTATAATAAATCTACACATGGGCTCGGCCCTTTATTTCTTCTTCAATTACAGTTATGTGTACATTGAAGATTCCAGCAGATTTATTATTAGCCAAAAGCATAAAATACTTGATGAATTAAATGTTTGGAGGCTTGGCAAGACGTCAAGAACGTAAGTATGTATAAAGTGGACATACAGGCGACGGCGAATACACTGCGCCGCCCTGCATTTCTCCAATATTTTAATAATTTCCCTCGGATCGTGAGTCTTTGTGGAGGCGCACATAGTGTTGGCAGAGAGGGAACAGTATATCACTTAAGACACCGCTGGAAGTAATATTGACCTACGTAACCTCCTCGCATCGCTTTAGCAACATTTTGCTCAAATACCCTTCGATTATTTTGGAGCACTTCTGCTGCATCTTTATTCAGTGGATCTTCAGGATTTGGCTCCTAAAACAATTAGAATCTTATTTTTTCATTGTTCGAAACAAATTGTTGAGCTGTGTTAAACATAATTATGAAAAGTGAATAAAATTTATTTATAAATTCTGTTTTCTCTATCTCTATTGATTTTATAACATTTGTTTTTGTAAATCTTTTAAGTTCACTTATTTTCTATTAACTTAATTAGAAACTTTTGCTCGGACATCCATTGTAATTAATTAACAGTAACGTAAAAAAAATGTTCCTTTTTCTATTGTGGATGTATTATAAGTAAAAATAATTTATTTTCTTATTTGTAGAAATTTGATGAGCTGAAGCTTTTGATATAAAAAAATTTATTAAAAAATATATATATATATATACTAGTATAACTCTTTTTTTTACTGTAATTAATTATTTTTTAATTTAATTAATAAAATTAAAAATTTCATAATTATTATGAGATTTTTAATTTTATTAAAATACTACTATTTTTATACAGATTCACAAAATATAAATAATTACTATAAAATAAAGCTGGTGATAAATATGATTCTTAGTTCATAATTTCTTGCATTTTTTTAAAAACGAAGTATTGGCTTAACAAAGTCATATTCGCACGAAATTTAAGTTTTTTATTTAATTATTTATCTATTTACAAAAGTAATAAGTAAAGTACCTATTTATTATTTTATCTGTTAATTTTTTATACGTAATTTAATCTTTTTAAAAAGCATACCTAGTTGTCTAATTATAATCAAAATTCTATATTTTCATATTGGATTAAATTAATCGAGATCACATCGATAATGGTACAACAAATTTTATGCATGGTAAATATTTATATAATGTAGAATGTTTATTGCAAGTAACAAGATTTTTATGTCTTTTAAAAAGCATAACCTCCAATTTCTTCAATATTTATATTAAATTTCATGTTTCCTTAATTTAAAAATTTAACTTGCTATATAATAAATATATAATTGACTTTGTGCAAGATAATTAATATTTTTATTTAATTATTAAATATTAAGTATTATAAAAAAGTTAAACTTATCTTTTCAGATTTTAAACTTACCAGAAAGAGGTACTGCAGTCCATAAACGATTGAATTTATAGTAAGAACAGGCTTCCAATCTTCTCTTAAAATGTTTAAACATACATTGCCTTCCAAATCAATATTCGGATGATATACTTGAGTTTCACACTTGACCTTGGGAGGTTCATGTGGATAATTTGGTCCGACCTTAAAGCTGAACACGAACCTACCTCCTTTGTAGAATCCCTATCACAAGAAACAATTAAGAATAACAGTATTTCAAAACTTTTATAGTAAAAAACAACTAACCTCATCTGGACAAATAATAAGCTTGAATGTCAGCAAGTCATCAGGGTCGGGAAACTCTGTACCACAAGTTTTTGGTAGATTTAATTCAGTTATGTCTAACACAGCAAAAAAAATTTCATTAAATTTTAAATTTAAAAAGAATTTAAATATAAGAAATAAAATAAGCATTGTTAAAACTGATGCAATACAAAGCATGCTTAACAAAGAAGTTGTCACCTTTTTGAATTCTCAGTTGGGCTGCAGATGCTTTTTTCTGAGAGCCACTTCTGGGAGATTCACCATCCTTTTTGGCGTTTTTCAAGGAGAATAACTTGATCATGATAAACTGGCGGTGGTCGACTCTACGAAGGCATATAAGTACTTAATAGGCGCGAATAACGGCGAATTAACGCACTTGCTGCTCTAACACTGGCACTTTTTTTTGGTTTGCTGATTTTTTTGTTCTTTAATAAAAGTCGCGCACTTTTTGACACTCACCTAAGACGGGACACGTCGAGAAAGAGTTGAACGCAGATACTTTGAGGAGAGAAAGAGGGAGGTGAAAGTGAACTAGATGGAGAAAGCAGTGAAGAGAAATAAGGTAGAAAAGGGAGAGAGATAGGTGGAATCGTAAGATTAGCAGGCAGTTGACGTATAATTGCTAGCGACTCTGGTTCTATATGCGTGTTACGCAGATTTTTGACAAGTGTTTTGCGCTGCTTTTAGGATTGCTCTTGTAGTAATATATACTACACTAATCAGTCGTCTTGTTTTTTCGTTTAAGCTATAACTTATTAAGCCGTTGTCGTCTGTTGGTCCGTCCGTCCGTAACTTTGTGGATAATGTGGATTGTGGTCTGTGGATTCATGCAATCCGCTGTCCACTTCGTTCCTTGTCCCGTAATGTGGTGATATGTTGCACTAAGAATTTTTCTGGCGGCCAACTGCGGTTCGCGACCTATTCTACTTAGTAGGTTAGATTTAAAATTTATCATTATATTGTTTTTTATAAATATATTTTAAATTTTAATTTTCACAATTGAATGCATTTTTTCAAATTAAAAAAAATTATTGTTTACATTTATTTATCGATTTTTTCGTTGTACAAAAATTTCTTATAATTTAGAAACGAAATAATTGCAAAATTCATTAGTAATACATAAGAAATGGCATAAAAAATATATAATAAAAAATAAAATGACGTTTCCAAAAATGGGCCAAAATAACATCATTTACACATTGTTATTTGGCAAAGCTTCTGTAAAGCAATTATTCGAAGTATTAGGCTTTTTCTGCATTGAATGTAGTTTCTATAATAAAAAAGTTATTGTTACTTTGATATTGAAATAAACAATTGCATATAATGCTACTATTGATTTTTCTTTAAAAATATCGACATTATCTACTTTATACATCTAAAAATATAAGTATAAATTTTTACATCAATATACTAAAAAATTAAACTATTTCAATCATTAAATAAACATTTTTTTATTTTTTACTATAATATAGAATTCAAATTTTCAACATTTTTGGATAAATATAGATTTGAATTAAAATTAATAATAGTTTTAATAATAGTTTATTTCTATATCTATCTATAATCCTATTGTATTTATAATAATTTGTGAAAATTAGATTCTAGTTATTAAATTCGTGCAGCGTTTTAGAAGTATTTTCCTGAATATATTATTGTCATGTTGTCAGCGCGGAATGCGGATGGGACGAATTGTTTCGTTTCAACTTCAAGTACAACCTAACCTAAAATCTACTGCGCACGTGTATGCTAGGTGAAGCGAGTGATGGTTCATATTTTAACGATTTTTAAAACTTAATTAAAGTAAATAAGAACATCAAAATGGCAAAATTTTGCCTCAGTAAGTAGTTTTATTTATTATAAATTTACTATTTATATAAATCTTTTCAAAATCGTACTATCTATAGGCATTACTAAGTTGCATTGGTACAAATGTCACAATACTAAATAATTATTTTACTTATCATGAATCATGATCTCAGAAATGCAATAAAGTAATTGTATAACTATAATGTTAATTATCAGAAATGTTAATTACAGTAAATAGTTATTGTTAAATTAAAAATTTCTTTTTAATATTTCATGTAATATAATTAAAAATAAGCTTTAATCTTAAAGATAATTTTCAAATAATGTTCATATATTTTTCAGAGAAACCTAGTAAAAGAATACAAGCACGCAAAAGATACAAGATTGAAAAGAAAGTAAGAGAGCATAACAAAAAGTTAAAAAGAGAAGCAAAAAAACATGCTAAAAGTAATTACTATATTGTAAATAGAAATTGTAAATGTTTTTTTAATTCTAAATGTAATTATTAATTTAATTTGTCTTTTAGAGAAACCAAAAATAATTCAAGTGCCTAATCAGTGTCCATTCAAAGAAGATATTTTGAAGGAAGTAGAATTATTAAAGAAACAGAAAGGAGAAGAGAAGCAAAAAAGGAAAGAAGAAGCTAGGCAAAGGAAACATGAAGAATTAGTAAAAGCTGGTTTAGAAGGTTTAGTAGCTAATGCTGAAAATAAACAGGTACAACATGAATCTATGGATACTGGAACTACCAGTGAAAATACAGAAAAACTTGGTAAAAAAGAAGAAAATTCTCTTAAAGCTTTTTATAAAGAATTTAAGAAAGTGGTTGATGAAGCAGATGTTATATTAGAAGTAGTAGATGCTCGAGATCCTTTAGGAACCAGATGTAAACAAGTTGAAGAGACTGTGCAATCTGCTGCAGGCAAAAAAAAACTTGTGATTGTTCTGAATAAAGCTGATCTTGTACCACGTGAAAACTTAGATGCATGGCTTAAATATTTACGTAAAAGTTTGCCAGCAGTTGCTTTCAAATCTTCAACACAGGATCAATCAAAAAGATTAGGTAGAAGAAAATTAGGTAAAAAAAGTGAAGAAAATATTCAAGGTGGAACATGCTTTGGAGCAGAATTGTTACTTTCTATACTTGGAAATTATTGTAGAAGTGTTGGTAATACGAAAGCTAGTATTCGAGTGGGAGTTGTTGGTCTTCCAAATGTTGGAAAATCAAGTGTTATTAATTCATTAAAAAGAAGTAAAGCCTGCAATATTGGAAACACACCAGGTATATTTTCTATTTAAAAAAAAAAAAAAATTTTGGCTGAACAATGGATATTGTTTGTACTAATATTAAAAATTAACAACTTTTGTTTTATTTATATAGGTGTGACAAAATCAATGCAAGTTATTCAACTTGATTCAAAAATAAAACTTTTCGATTCACCTGGTATAGTATTTGAAAGCTCCAAAAATGTTGATCAATCATCTGTTGCATTAAAAAATGCAGTAAAAATTGAAGCTTTAAAAGATCCATTTACACCAGCAAGTATGATTTTAAAACGGATTTCAACTCATCAGCTTATGGAATTGTATGATGTTCATGAATTTTCAACTCCAGAAGAATTTTTTGCAAAGAAAGCTGCTAGAATGGGCCGATTTAAAAAAGGAGGTATTCCAGATACATTAGCAGCAGCACGTAGTATACTTACAGATTGGAATTCGGGCAAGATAAGGTGCTTTTTTTAAGTTTTATAAATAATAAAATTATTTTTATTTAAAAAATTAAAAATTTTTAAATCATTTAATAGATTAAAATTATTAAATTATTAATTTAAAATTATTTTTAAAATTTTAGATCTTATACAGAACCACCTGAAGATATAAGTTGCCACGTTTCTGCTAGTATAGTAAATCTAGGAACAAAAGAGTTTGATATTGAAAGTTTTGCAGCAGAAGAAAAGATGTTACTTGATGGAATATCAGCAGAAGACAGTGCAAAATCTAAACTTGATCCCTTAAAAATTGACAGTACTGGTCCTGTAAATGCAGTTATGGATGTTGAAGAAGAGAATGCAAGTGTATGTACTAATTTATTTTATGCACTAAAATAATAAATGATGAAAAGAAATTAAAATTAATTATTGATTTTAGGAAGTTAAAGTTCAATCAAAGAAATCCAAAAAAAAGAAAATGGTAGAAAATAAGGTGCCTGTTGAAAGGAAAAAGAAAGTAGATCCCTTATTTGAAATTGAGGGAAATCAGAAGTTAAACAAAGTAAAAAAATTACAATTTAAAAAACAAAAAAAAGAATCTGCAAGAAGAGGTTTGTAAATCAAATTTTTATAATTTCTTAATTACATTCATACACATTAACAAAAAATGTCATTCAAATGTAACTTTTTAGCAAAAGAAGCTACTCAGCTGGCCGACGTATTAGATGGGGTAAAACTTGGAACAAATGATGCTTATGATTTCAAAACTGACTTTACTTTAAATTAAATAAATTATTTATTTAGTTTAATTTTTGTTATATAATAAACCTTGTGTAAACTATCTTAATGCTTGGACTATAAATTTCTATAAAATCTATTCATAAATACCTAATAAAATAAAATATAAAGTATTTTTAATAAAATACCAAAAGTTTTTTAAAAAAACCTTGAAATTACAATTACAACTATGTAATCGTAAGAAAGGATTATAATTTGTTAAAAATTGAAGTTTTGTAATAAAATTAAATATTCTTTTAGGTATTAAAAACAGTAATGTAATTAATTTTTTTATTAGAGCAAAAATAAACAATTATGGATAATGTAACAAATAACGTTTATTCTCAGAATATATTTATATAAAAGTTAACAAACAGGATGGTAAATTAATAAATAAAAAAGTGAAGCTATAACTTAATTACTACTTGTATTACTTGTTCAATCACTTCTATTTCAAAATATTTAAGTATCAATCATTATTTTGTTACTATCTATTATTTACATTATTATCACAATATTTCATGCCACGTGAAAAGTTAGCTTGTAAAGATCTTTCTTAAAGTTAAAGCGCATACATGAGCACTCATAATCACAAAGAAATATTGCAATTTTCTTGAATTTTTCTAATTGGTTCTATGCCCATTGACCAAATAATTGCTTCACTCGTTGTTACTGTAACTTCCGAACTACCATTATAAGTATTACTAGTACTCACGAGCCCACCAAATTTCATGTTAGTTTCGGCTGTAACAAAAATATATTGATTGATTCACAATACTGAGATTGATTAAAAAAATTTTAAAATAATCGTTTCTTTCTAATAGTGATTTATTAATTTTTCTTACTTAAATCCCATTTTAAACCTGTAGTTGATACTTTACTAGTTGAAGTACTAAATGGGATGAGAGCACACCAACTCTTATGTGCTATTAGCGTCTCGGGAATAAGTATTTTATGCCTGCCCGGCTTCAAAAGCCACGTTAATGAATTGCTTGCTACTTGGATTACCTGCATTAGTAATTTATATTGAAATTTATTATTTTATTTTTTAGTTTGTGATTATTGTGTGGTTATTTATAATATCACAGTCGGTCAATATAATTTAAAATATAATTATAAATGTTCACAGTAATGTTTAATGTTATTTACATCTTTCCAAAGAATTACTACTTGGGTTTAATTCAATTTAAACGTATATAAAAGCATATAATCGCTAATTTAATCTAAAATCGTTAAAATGTTTTCACTCGTTTTAAAGAAGTGGAGAATGATGGCACTTGGAATCGATAATTCTTTTTATCTACCCCTTACAGGCAGTTTAGGCTCACATCATGATTAGCCATTTATCAAGGTACGCATACACAGTACAGTGTAAGTCACCTGTGAAGTATGGCCTACGGTTTTCCGTGCAAAATCAGCAAAAACTATTCCTGTAGGGGGTTATATGCTTATATCTTCTAATGTTCAATGTTTGAAACGACGTGTTTTTCAAAAATGGATTAAACGAATAACATGAAAGTACCTTGGTATCATCCCCTAAAAAGCACTCACACTTAAAGAGAGTGTTGATATTTGCAATAATATGATCAAATCTGCCTGACGTTTCAGCGAGAACGTATATATCGTGAAGCTGTACCAAATCAACAATGAGTAGTCAATTTCTTAACAGAAAATTTGCTAATTATAAACATAAAATAGTAAGTTTACATGTATATTGGATTCTGTCGCATGCAGGTGTAACTGTATCAGCGCTTTTGTGTAATCCGTCATGTTCTGATCGGGTGTGCGAATAACGCAACTTTCAGTTTTATCCAAATCCTTCAAGAGTTCTGCATCAATACTGTCCATGTCACCTAATTTAAATATGTTTTTTAGTTTTATAAATAGACTTGTTTCATAAAATCATTAGCTATTGATCCTACTAGGCATTTGTTCAAAATATACGTGTTTGCCGTATATACTATAGCTATCAAATGCAGGAGGATCAAAAAGTATATACTACACCTTAGTGTTTGGAAAATAAAATACAAAGTCAATAATAATCTATTTTAATTAACATTTCTGCAGTTGAAAAATTGTGTAAGGTTCAAGTGCCTCTGTAGGGTGAAAACTTGAATGAAATTAGAATAAAATATTGCACCTGTTACAAGTGTTGGAAGATAATCTTTGCATTCTCTTTTTAATAAACTTTTGGTACGGTCCTCGCCGATGTAATTCATCCATTGATCTGTACCTCCATCTACTGTAACGGTAAATTTGGCTGAAACACATGATGCTAATTACAATTTTGAAGAAAACTTGAAAATACTATATGGAAAAATTAAAAATCATAATAGATAGAAAAAATTTTTCGAAAAATATAAAACATTTATTTTTATTTATTGAACCAGTATAAAATTACATGTATTTGCAAACCTATATTGCTATAGGTCACAGAGTAGTTCCTAAAGAGGTAAAACATAGTTTCACCTGTACATAGGACTGGTATACTAGGCTTATAACTAACTTAAAACTAAAAAAAATATAATATTTCCGTATTTTATATAATTTCATTAATTAACGATGTATATATGTTCTAGATGTAACAATACGTTAAAGATTTGATTAATAATATTGATAATAAACTTTTTTTTATATCATGTTAATTAGCAGCAATTTTTTGTGCACCCATTAACAAACGCATAAGTTCTATTACATTTTAAAATTTTATGGCACGGCGTGGCATAAGTGCCACTTATACGCACAGTTCCTAAAACAAGCGGACGCAATAGTGGCACTTCCGCCTCGCCGTGCCATAAAATATTGTTCGATACATGTT
>UCOL01002899.1:0-22327 GCA_900474335.1 Ormyrus nitidulus | reverse complement strand
CCCCCCCCCCCCCCCCCAGCCTCGTCTCTTTCTCTCTGTCTCCTTCGATCGGCGTCTTTCCGACGTTCTTTGCTCACCGGAGATTCAGACGGGCGTATCGCCAGGATTGCAGTCCGAGTTAATCGACTGACGAAGGTCCCGAACTTTTATAACGCTGAATTTTGAAGGGAGACTGAGGTTTATTTTAAGGAGGTTTGGCGTTTATGTTTGAATAGAATATGCAATTTTATTGATGATTAAAATATAAATTGTCATATTGTAATAGATAACAATTGATAATTTTCAAAGTAAAAGTTGCAATTAAACTTACTATATATGTAAATTATCCAGTTCAATCGCTTATTTTAGTTAATTTTTAGTTAGTTTTCGCAAATAGCAATAAAAAATTCTCAAGGTTTAAATATTTCATTTCAAGTGAAAAATAACTCACGCTTACTAATCGCTCTATACTTTTCTCAACGCAGCCTCCACGCTCACCGATACTAATTTGCCGAGGCAGAAACGAGAAAAAAAAAGAGATAAACCCCCTAAAATCCTCCCACCCCCCGAAACCAGCTTCGCGCCGAAGAAAGCCACTCTCGGGCCACTTGACGCGCATCGGCGCCTCGGCACTCAGCGGGGCCCCGACTCCCCCATAAGTCGATTGTCGCGCGTCCCGCGCGCGACAAAATTCGCGCCTCCGCCGCGGCGCACAATGGCCGCTTTGTACCGCTCGATTGACCGTGCATTTTCTTTCTCTTACTTCCAGTCCGGCGAGTGATAAGAGGGTTAGCTTTCTAAGTCGGGGCGGGAGGCCGGAAATCGGAGATGTAACGCTTTGAGCCCCGCTAAGAAGGAAAGTGCGAGGAGGACGAGGGATGGAATTAAGCTCTTCGAGTGTAAAAGTAAGAGCGCGACGGAATTAATTTTATAATATTTGTGAATTAAGCCGAATGGGGGTTGTGGAAGAAGTGCTTGTTAATAAGTAATATTTTCTGAGATTATTTCTTTCTTATTAGAAAATAATTTTAACTAGGATTTTAAGCATGATGAATATTTTTAGGTATTGTATGATAAAGGCTTTTTACATCGAGCAATTAGTTTTAAACTCTTGTATTCAAGTAAAAATGTACGTGTTCTTATTCAAGATAATTGCATTCGCTTGTAAAATAAAAAAGAATAAAAAAAATTATAAAAGGAAAACTAAGATTTTGTCCGGACACCGAGAAAAAAAGCTCATGGATTCAAAAGTACAGAAACGCGAGAAAAAGTCACAAAGGATCTCTCGCGGAAGAAAGAAAACCAGAGTCGACGTGTGCAAACCACTTCCGGTCGTACTTCGAAAACCGACGGATAAACCCCCACATGTACAGACAATAGTTTTAGCTTCGACAATCGCTTGATTGGGAAGAATTACCAGACGATTGTTCGACGCGTCGGCTGAAGTGTCGACAAGCGAGCAAAAAGGCAGGGACCGCCGCGGTACGGGGGGGGGGGGGGGGGGGGGGGTAAATGACGAGGAAGAGAAAAAGAGAGGGCGAAGGAGAGAATACATTTATTGGTGCAGGACTTTGGGTGATGGTCCTTTAGAGGAGAGAAACTGAGCAAGAGGGAGGACTGATGTGTCGCCGGAAACGACCCTCTTTTCGACGATTCCGATTCTGGACGTAGGCGAGGAGAGAGAGGGAGGGGGGAGAGACGAGCGCTAACGAGGACTAGAAACACTGCCAACCGCCAACTCAGCGTCAGCCGCAGAGACGGGACTTAACTCCCTCCTTTTTCCGTCTCCGCCGTTACGGCGACCATTAAAAATCGACTCGGCACCTCGATGGCCGCTTTATTGTTTTATTCACAACAATGGTCCGGGGACAAAGCGCTCTTCCTGCAAGTTGGGCAATTACTGGACCGGCAACCGCGAACCTATGAGTCCTCGGCAAATTTCCAGATTTTCGCTAAAGGCGCCGGGTCTGATATTTAAAGGTGTGCGATGAGCGATGGGTGAAGTAGGAGGACGTGGGGAGCTGGTCGACTCTGCAGGTGTCATTTAAGAAAAGGATCTTTTGAATGTCACGGCAAAGAGTGTGGATAACGAAGTGTACTTCCACAGTTGCTGAATTGCAATATTTCCCTTTTTACCTAAAATTATTTAAACCTTTTTTTACTAGGAAAAATTATGTTATATATTTAATTTAGTTTAGTTGCTGACATTTACAAGTTGCCTTTAAAACGTTTTCCTTGGGAGGACGAAACGTCGACAAAAAGATTCTTAACTCTAACTATTTATCTTTCCTGACAAAATTTTAAACAAAAATTTAAATTATATCAAAGCTATTAAAAATAATCTTCATTAGCGCAAAAAAACCTTATTTTATTAAAGTTAATCAAACGAGTCATTAAAATCAGCTGTCGCGCAATTATTTCGTCTTAAAAATCCCGTAAATAACGTTGCGCGGAAAACGCCGAAAGATAAAGTTCCAAAGAAAGGAGGTCATCCGGATAGGTATAAATTGCCGTGCCGCCCCATTAGCAGAGACGCCGGGGTCATTTTCGCTAACAATTTGTCAGGTTTGATAGCCCCTCGACTGCAAGAACCCGTCGCAATTTGCGTCTAACGATTTCCGCGCGCGGCGCGGCTCCTAATTCGCGATCGGGTCCACGGGAATTCCTGCCAAGTGCAGACGTCGCCCCTTGCCGCGCGCAAAATGCCCGGATCAAATAAGCGATAAGCGCCGTGCAGCGGGGCTGCATAAATTGTGACATTTGGCTCGGCGCTGCCACCGATCCGGACCACGTCCCTGTATTGCCTGTTTCGCTATGTATGGGATAGCGTGATTTAGACGCTTGCATTACTTGCCGGAATTTAGAAGTTGGGTGCAAGATGTGTTGTATAAATCTAATATTTAATGTAGAAATGTAGGACTGCTGTTTTATTTACTTATATATTACTTTATACGTACGTAATTTGTGATTTACGTTTAACGTACGTTTATAACTTTAAGAAAAATTCTACCATTTGTTTTACTTCGATATTTCAAGACGTTTAAATTAAGATAATTGTATGCATAAAATGTGCTCATTAACAGAGAAATTTAATTTAAAAATAACAATTTAAATAAACTATCACTTTTAATTTATATTTTGTTCTCTCAAATATAAACGAAATCCACGCGTTTCACGAGCGCTCGGCGACGTAACCCGAAAAACCGGCGAATTTCATAATCCAACATTCACTTCGGCGAATCCACCGAATCCCGCCTAACAAGCGCAGTAACTCGTGCACATTTATTACCGCGCTCACCCCGCGCGGCTCGTAAAATCCGCGGTGTACTCCCGCACGCATATAATAACGCAAAGCAGAGAAAGAGAAACCGAGACAGCTTGCAGCTCGCCTCGTTACGCGGAAGCGCGGCGGCGAGCGGCGGGGCAACAAGCCCTCGCCGTAATAAGTTTCCGCCATTACGCCGCCGCAAAGGCGGCGGGAGCACAGCCTGCACACTGCACACTACACCTCCAGCGCCGATCGCGAGGAGGCTTATAACGATCCCCGAGCCGAGTCGGCGGCGGCGGCGCACGTGTGACGTTTGACGTGCGCCGCGCCCCGGCTTGGCACCCGGCCGGGTCACGCGCCGACGGATTCTTATTAGGCCTATGCGCGACTGGGGCCTGAGGCGATTTTTAATAGAGCCGCGCGCTGGATCCCTTTCGATTGACGAACGAAGGCGGGGAGCTGCCGAGAGGAGCGGCGAGGGGTCGGAGTCAAGGTTCTGTCAGACGTGGGTATTTTGAGCCGCGTCCCGCAAGTTTCGAGGTTGAATATTTGACGTAAATAAGATTTTTATCATAGTTTATAATGAGATTAATGGGATAATAATAAAGAAGTATTATGAAGTTTCATACGTTGTGAATAAGACGTAAAATATTTGTAGCAATTGAAGCTTTAAATGAAATTCACTTTAAAACAAAACTTCATATATAATTATAATAATTTTTTTTTTTTTAATTTAGTTATTTAATGTCGCATCCCCCTTTCGGACTTTAGCGGCAGAGTTAACTATAGTCAGTAGGTTGGAACGCGTATTTTTACTTTTTGGTTTTTTCGAAAATGTTTCCGAAAATTTCGGACTGACGGGCGGATTCGAACCCACGCCTTCGAGCAGCTTTGTCTTGGGAAACTAAGCCTTAACCGCCTTAGCCAAGACCGCTCTAATTATAATAATGATTAAGCAAATTGATACGCTCAAATGACAGTATCAAAAAAAGCTCCCCCAAAGTGAAGGAAGCGAGCAGAATTCTCGGCGAACTTTCGGAGAGGAGAGCATATCGGCAGGACGTTTTCCAGACAACGCGCGTATAACTTCAAAAGATTTCTCTCCCCGATGCGCGGCGGCGGCGGCGGGTAGGTGGAGACCGCGAGAGTCATAAATTAAACATTTCGAAACGAGATTTCGAATCGTATCGGCGACGTCGCCCAAACGGCCGAATATAGCCGGGGAACCGTCGAATTTCCCTCGCCCTCCCCGATCCTCGCGGCGGCGGGCGAGGCAAAGTTTTCGCTATTTGACGAAGTTCTGTGTGCGGAAAAGGCAATAAAGCACTCGCAAGAGTTGCCTTCCTTGTAAGCGTCCTTTTCGCTTTCTTGCTCCCTTTTTCGGGAGAGAAATTTGTAGGGAAGTTTGATAGGACGGTTGAAAGATACCTGATAAAAACATATTGTCGGTAATTTATAGGCGCTTCTTGCCGCTCGATAATTGAGTAGGCGTACAAGCAACAGGGATATTTTAAAAAATGGTTAAATTTTAGATTAATTTTTACTAATTTAATGCGATAAATAGCAATTATTATTATTATTGAATGTTTAATTAAAAATATTGTTGTACTCTTAAATTGACGTGTCTTCAGTTAACGAAATTGTTTGGGATAATAACAGTATTTCTTATACGATTCCTTTGGGAGAAACTCTCATCTGCCTTATTGTCAAGTTGACATTCCTTTAACTCCGAGGATCCATCGAACGTCCAACTTCAAACCGGAATCCCAAGCTCCAGGAGGAGTCAGCAGCTACTGCGAGAGAAAGAACGGGAATTGCGTGAAGCGGACATCCTCGGACTGGTCGGCATTTCTGCGTCCCTCGTTCCGTATCTCGGTTAAGCTGAAAATCCGCTTCTTTATACAAACTAGAGTCGGTCGACACGGCGAAAGGAACGAAAGGCAGGCAAGAGGTACAAATGCAAGCGCGCTCCTGCAAAGGGACGAGAGAGCGAAGAAGACGGATGAGGAGGAGAGGCGGAGGGAGGAGGGACTACGTACACAATTTCGGAGCTGCTTGGCCCGTAACCGAAAAACTTTTCTTTTTATCCCGACAAGCCTCTTATTGCGAAAGACAATTCCGGGGGAGTCGCGTCTCTCTCCCCCCCTTTTTTTTCTTCCTCGGCTTTAGCCCAGACAGACTTACTGCGTGCACGACAGGACTCCTTTCTCATCTCTCGCGCCTACCGAGCGAATTTTCACTCCGGAATGGAGAGAGAGAGGGAGAGAGAGAGAGAGCGCCCTTTTCTCGCGACAAAAATTGAGCTGCCGCTCGCGCGCGATGAATTTGTCTGCCGCCCGCCGCCGCTGGGAGCAGCAATTACCGGGACAACACGCGCGAGGGGCGCATGTTTATTTTCCGAGCGGGCTCGCAAAACTTGCGCCGGGGCTCCTTATTTTGGCTGGGGCATTAAAAGGACTTCTCTCGAAGTTTTGACACTTTTCTGGGTTTATTTGGGATTTTAGACCAGAGCACTTGTTTTCTAAGAATTTTCGGTATTGCTAAAATGCAGGAAATAGGAAAGATTTTTAGTTTTAAAGTGACTAATCGAAAAATTAAAAAAATTCTGAATGCTTTACGCAGGATTAACTGTATTTGAAGTACTACGGGGTTTTTAGACAATTGTTTCGAGCACAAGACAAGTTATTTTATTAATAAGAAAATTATAAATTGCTTTGAACAATAATATAATTTTCCTGCATCATGCATTTATAATACCAATACAGATGAATATACTCTGCTTAAAGTAATTACGATAACTTGATTCTATTATCTGCAAAAGAAATAAACTTAAAAGTTTGCAATGGTAATCTGCACTGTTTCTAAATGTAAAAGACAGAATCAATAGCAAATCCGCCTTCGGAAGCGCCTCGTCCCTCCAAATTAAAACAAAAGAAAAATAAACAGCCCCCAAACAAATAGCCAAAGTTAAATGAGAGAGCAGCGTTTTAAAGCTTGATTAACGCTCCGGAGTCAAAGAGCGTTCGTTATCCGCGTATATACATACATATACATGGGCCACTCGGAGAGAGAGTCCAAGGCGACAAGACGGCGAACGAGACGAGGGTAAGAAAAAGGGAATTTCGATCAAACGGAGTTCCTCGGTCCATTGTTTCTACGACGGAAGAACAATGATACCGGCGCGGCGTCGTTAATTAAACTCCCGAGCTTTTTCTTCCTCCGTCGATTGGGACAACGGCGACGCCGCTCGGCGCCGAGAGCCGCGCCGATCGAGGAGTAATAAGTGCGCGCGGCCCGCTGCCGATAATTAAAATTATGTGATTCGTCATTTTTTGAGCTCCTCCTTCCGGGGGAGATTAGTTTTCTAATTGTCGGAGATTTGCAGAGCTCCTTTATATATCCTTATCTGGAGAATCAAATTAAAGTCGTCTTTGGTGCTTATATCTTCGGAATTAACGAAAAGCCTTTGTTGCTAAACGAAAAGGAGAGATTTGCCTGTTTTAATTATATTTAATTAAATTTCGCGCTGAAATAAAATTTTTATCAAGTTAAATAATTATTATGGCCAAAGTATCGCTACTTCTTTATGTTACTTTTTAACGCAAATAAGTTGAAAATAAACCATATTCTTGTTTATTTCACCTAATCTATTCTATAATACTACTTAGCAAAAATATTCGTGAACTAAGTATTCGTTATCTTCAATTTCATTAAGCTCATTTCACTCGAAAATTAAAATTACCCGAAAACTTTGTTAAATAGACAGTAAAGCGACGAACCAATCATCAAAATTAGCCCGAAATTGAATTTCTAAATTATTTCCTCGCAAAATTCGCACCTGCAGCTGTTTTTTCCGAAAAAAAAGCGGGGGATCCAGCCGCCGAAAGAGCCTCGTGCCGAAATTGCGAGTCGAGTTCTCTGCGCGCAATCGATGCAGCGGCGGGCAACGCTTCGCTCTCGGCGCGATTGCCCACTCGTATATCTATCCGTCGTAACAGTCGTTAATTAACCCCTTCATGATTTATGAACAGCCTGATGGATTTAGAATGATTCCCGAGAGCGCGCGCCGGGACTCGAGCCCCCGGCCGGCCCGCGTGGCATTTGGTTTACGCGACACTCGAAAGCGCGTGTAACGGCTAATTTGCATTTATATTAGCGCGCATCGGAGCGTGCCGCTCGGACCATTGTTCGCGTCAGTCTATCCGACGCTCTCTCTCTCTCTCTCTCTCTCTCTCTCTCTCTCTCTCTCTCTCTCTCTCTCTCTGCGTTTCTCTTTCTCTCGGCGGGGACGCGTCGATTCGAGCGGGCTAAGCCCCCGAACTAACAAAAACTTTCGCCAATTCTCCCGGGTACGCGGAGCCGTGTTAAATTGCATGAAATGATCATTAATGGCGCACTTACTTTCCCAGGCCGGCGCCCTTCTATTTGACCGTCTCTCGTCTTGTGGATCGAATGTGTGCGCATGGAAATATTTTTTAAGGGCCGCCGGAGTTAATCTTCTTATACGAACATTTTAAAGAGACGAAGTTTTTGATGCTTTTGAGATTGAGCAATTTTGTAATTCATTTGGATCATATACGACCTTTAAATTTAAAATGGAAAAATAAAGGCGTATTATAAAATAAATTAAGTACATTTTCAAAGTACTATTCTTATAATTATATATTAAAGGTGTCTCAAAAGCATGAAAACCTTTTATATTGAATTAAACGAAAATCAGTGTTTTACTCCTGATTCAAAACTTTTACAAGCCAAATACATCGTACAACTTTTATCATAAATAAAGTTGTAAAAATTAAAGCCGCAAGGTGAAAATAATCATCGACAAGGATAAACACCAGCGAGGCTTAATCTAAAACCAAACGATGCTCGTTAACTTGATTGACGCCCGCGAAATTCAAGGTAAGCCTCCGAAAACTTCGCCGCCGAACACTTCCCGCAGCCATCGAGAGACCATCGCAGCCCCCCCGACATTGACATTGATCGAATCCTTTCCCTTTTTTCGGCCCCCCTCAGCCCGGGGGATCCGCGACTCGAGCAATCGATAGTAATTTACTCGTCAAAAGTTCGCGCGCCGGCCGCAGGAGTTTAATAAGCCGATCACGCGAGAGAGAGAGAGAGAGAGGGGCTCGCGTTTTTAGTAATTAGGATTAAGGCGATCCGCGCCGCCGATGCACGAAGGGCGCAAGTCTGCGACGGGACGGACTTGCCGGGGCTCTCTCGGCTGATTGGCCGATCTAATTATACTGGTCTCGGTTTCATGCGAAATCCTGGAGGAATTTTTGCCAACTTCGGAGGACGTCGGTTCCGCGCACAAAAACGTTCCGACGAGGGGGGAGGGATTCTTGAAGGTTTCCCTGAAAGTGATAAGGCATTCTTTATATTATTTTGAGAAAAACAATTTTATTGCTTGGTTAATAAAAAATATCAAATCTTAACTTACGATCCAATGAACTAGTTGATATTTTTAGCATTCAGCATGATAGTATATTTAAAAAATTTTAAATTCGTCTCAACGTTCAACGTCTGATGTTGGAAGCTCAACCATTTATTTTACTCAATGACAAGGTATGTTTTTTCAGATTTGTAACCTTGCAAAGAGATTTTTAAGTTCTGCTTGGTCCGAATTTTGATATATTATTATATATGATCAATAACATGCATTTTTAACATTTAAAAGCGTTTTCTACTTAAAAATTTAACCCCCGAATACTTTCGCTCAACCGCTCCGCTCCACCAAATAAAACCTTCAACTAACGTTTCCCAAAAAATTTGCACCATTTTTTCCACTAATTTAACGCAGCCTCCAGCCGTTCTACCAAACCCAAGAACGCGCCTTCAGTCACAAGACACTGGGGTTAAAAAAAAAAACAAAATTTTTGCCACATTACCGTGTAAATTGAAATTTTTTCTCTCTCCCTCCCTCCCTCCCGGAGCAAGGCAGGATGCACTCAGGGCGTCTCGCGTAAACGAGCCGCAGAGCCGCTCGTCGCCCGAGCACAAAAGCGGTCGTCGGCGCGCGCGCTCCGGGCTTTTTGCGCGCGCGAACCGGAGAGCGAGGATGAAGGTGAGGGTCGCGGCTAGACGTCGCTTAAATTAATCGTTGCGCGCGCCGGCGAAAATAATTATAACGCTCCCGTGCCGCCGCTCGTTTGCGCTCTCGGCTTCTCCCCCGGAGCGCGTCGGAGAGAGGAGCCCGGACGAGCGTTTGACAGCGATTTCGAGCTGTTTACTGTCCCGGCGACGATTAACGTGATTTCGCGCGCGGTTATCGCTTTTTGCTTTGCCGGGGAAATATTGATGTAGTTCGTGGAGGAGGAACGGGAAAAGTTTTTGTTTAATCGAAACTGTTTTTTAATTGCGATTTTGAATTTTAAGCGAAATAAATCAAGTACGACTTAATATTAAAATATCTTTGGCGAAGTCAGTGATTAGTGCAGAAATTATAACTGAATCGTGCGAGTGAGCACTATTTTCAAAATTAAGCAACTTCTAAACGATGCTGTATCCTTCAACGGTACCTACTCACAAGCTAATTAAATTTGAATAACGTATTAAAATAGAAAGCGCTTTAATTAAATCACGAGTAGCAAAGCAAGAGACGCAACAAGAATACCGGAGCCGTATAGTTCGCAACGAAATTATTCCCGCTGAAGCTCCGGCGCCTTTCGCCATAGCAATTTCATTTTGATTCACCTTTCATCCGGAGTAATTAGATAACGATAAATATTCGGGCGCGCGCAATTTCGCCGCTTTAAAGTATCTCCGGGGCCGGCCGCCCCTTTTACACGTGTCTCCCTCTCTCTCCCCTTACTCCTCGCAATATAATTAACGTTTACGCGTGTCAGAAAGTGCACGCGCCCGGCCCTCGTATAAACGCACACATTCGTTTCGCCCCCTCCCCTTTCGCCACCGGGATCCTTGCAGCGGCCGGCTTTTATGAAATTCCCGCGGAGCGAATTAAGTCGAGTCCCAGCCCTTTCCCAAGATTCACGTTTACGTCCGGGGAATTTCAAGCGGGGCCTGCCGAGGAATTTACGGGGGCCGCGGCAACGCGCGATGACGACGCGACAGGAAAAAGGCGAGGATTATTGTGGATGCGTGAGGATATGTTTTCTTGGCTTCGCTGCTTCGGTAACGAACTGTTTTTGGGGCGAGTTTTCAATTTTTTTTTCTTCTACCTTTGAGGAAGGTAAAGTAATGTGGTTTTTGATTAATTTTCTATACTTTTTTTAAATTAATTATTGATGATGTACAAGATTTTAATATTGTAGTGATGATAGTAAATTTACTGAAACCATTTATTCAGAATATTAAAATATTTTCATAGTCTTAACCCTAATTTTATGAATCAGTTAGATTTTTATAAAAATTTTATAATAATTTCATTTGCGTAAAGATGTATAAAGTGTTTTTACCCTCTATGTAAGTCTAATCCTCAACTACCTTATCTTCTCATCAACTATTTATAAACTTTTTTAGAAACTCCCTTTAAGAAGAATTTAATATGAAACCGCCTGGAAAGTGCTCGTCGTCTCTGTACATGCATACGAGAGAGACTGCAAGAGAGAGAGAGCAGTGACCAGCCTCGGCTCAGCTCCTTAATCCGGCCACTCAGCTCCGGGAGCTCTAACGATTTTGGCCACGGCGTGGCGGCAGACAACGAAAACTGTCGCAGCTACTTCTGTCTGCGGGTCACGTCTTGACCGCACCTTTGCCCTCCTCCCGATTTTTCCAGGCTCCGTTCTTTGTCCCCCTCCTCCGGTCGCTCTGATTTCGTCCCCTCTGCCTCGATCATCGCGACCAGGCAGCCGTGCACGAGTCGATGTTCAGCCTAGTGTGAACGAGCCTGATTGTCCATATTGTCCGAGGCCTTTACCCTTCCCCTGCCCAGCCGACTAGCTGGCTCCGTTATGGAGATTCGGAGTCCCGTGTTTGGTTTGACTCTCTTCCTGGCTCGGGGGGGCCGAGCGAGCGGCAAGATTGAGAAAATACGGAGACTGCGAATGCGGACTGGGCTAGGGTTTAAGTTAACAGGGTCAAACGTGAGCGGAACTCTTTTGCTGGATCGAGGCGGCGGGGGGTTATCCGCGGATTATAGTTGTAGAGAAAGGTAAAAGAGTGTGAGAGTTGGAGGTATCAGAGGTTAAGTATATATAAGGACGAGAGTCATTAGCCGTTGAATCGAATTTTTAAAGTAGCTCAAATAAGAGCTTGAAGATACTAATGCGCGGATCTGATAAAATATTTAAAATATATCCTAATCCTGAAAATTGAGATAATTTTATATAGTTTCTTTAATTGTATGGTTGCTTGGTTTTATTTCGTTATTGTCATTCAAAATATATTTTAAAAGCGACCAAATTTTATTATATCTTTCACAACGGACAACCGAAACAATTCATAATCCTATAAAAAAACTCCGCTCCTCCCTTACAGCTCAAAACTACTTCCCTCGCCCCCTAAAACAATCCAAAATTACGTCTCCCCCGAATCGCCGGCAAGCCCGAAAACAGCGCGCAGCCGCGCGCTTAAGCGAAATTACGGAGGTGCAGCATCAGGCGCGCGCAGTCGGCGTGCGGTTCGGTCGAGCCTACTTGCGCGTTTGTAACGAGGCTCGACCGGGGAGAATTTACGGCCGCCTCGCGCGGCGGAGGTGTTCCGCGGAGCTCTCGGGACCGCAGACGCACACGACTGCGCCTTCGTTCGCGTTCGTCTTCGCGCGCGACGCGGGAAAACGACGATATGTGCTGCTGCTGAGCGCGTCGGTGCGTGTTGCTGGGTCTCGTAAATGCTGCGGCTGCTGCAGGAGCCACCTTGGTTTATTGGTGCTGCGGATTTTAAGAAGCCGCGTTTCCTGCTTCGGGCAGGGAACTATTTCGTTGGGAATTTGCAAAATTTGGGAAAAGATAATAATTCATAATGTACGGGGTCTAAGCGGTTACGTCAATTCTGCGTAAAAATGCGCACTTTAAAGCCTTGCATTTTTGTGGAAGGAAACATTTTTAGCGGTATAAGCTTGTAAAACTATATTTAAAACTACATAAACCGAAGGCTCGTCAGCCAGAAAGAAACTTAAAAAAAAATAATAAGCCCAGGCAGTAATACACACTCTTATTTACAAACGCAGCAGCGCTCCAGTCCGTAGTCGAAAATCGAGCGAAACAACGGGGTACGCTCGCAGTCGGCAGACAAACAGAAAACAAGCTTTGCCCAGAGCGAAAGAGAAAGAGAGAGAGAGAGAGGGAGAGCTTTGGGTTTACGAGCGCCGCAAAAGTGCCGTATAATGCTGTTTTAAGCAGCGACACGGCGCACCTCCGTTGGGACCAATGATAAACTGCCGACAATAATAAAGGTTTACGCCGCGGCGGCGTGCTGCTGCTGCCGCTGCAGCGCCGCGGCGTCATTCGCGGTGCCCCGACTGAAATTCATTAAGCTCCCGCGTCGTCGATTAAAGCTCTCCTCCTTACAAAAGAAAAGGGGGAGGAAATAAAGCGCGAGCGCGCGCAAGCAGTTGATGCGCGTTTTTATCACTGCCGCGCGGCGGCGATTAAGATTTTTATCGTTAATGCGTGGATGTGGGTGAATGAGAGCCGCTGGGATTACTCGTTTTTTTTACGGCTCGCGAAGAGAGCGCCGGAATTTAAATAGTTCGCCGGTGTTGTTAAGGTTAAAATGCTATGAAAATATGATGTATGAGCAAAATGTTCTGGTTATAATTTTTATGGCATAAAGTATCTTGGTGTACTTGCGTGTTGCTCAAAAAGTTTTTTGCAGCGTTATGTTAACCATTGTATCCGTTTATCTTGAATGTGGAAAATTATTAAACTGTAATATAATGTGTGCAGCGAATTTTCTACTTTTTATGAATAATAGTTAAGTAGTGAATTCATATTTTGTATTAATAAATAATAGATCCGATATTAACTGTTTCCTATTGACGTACAATAATTTTTCTCTTAAATAAACCAGACTTTTAAAAAAAATAAAACACATCGCCTTAAACCTTCGGAATGCCTGCAATAAAGTCTCAATCGCAATTAGAAGTCAATATCTCTCTCAATAATGAACCGCATATAATTCAATCCCAACTCCTCCTCGCCCAATCCCTTATTGTTTATTCGAAATAAAACTAAAAGAAGGCCGACCGAATCGTAGCTCGCATTTTAATAAAGCCGCGCCGCGGAAATTCAATCTCCGTCGTCCTAATAGAAGAGAGAGAGAGAGAGGGAGAGGGGGGAGGGTGAGTTGGTGCGCCCGAGTAATCTTTGATGAAACTGACAAGGACGCGTGGGTATGCGCTACATCTGGCCGTGATACAAAACTCGATTCTCCCCGTGCAAAAATGAAACGGGAGGGGGTTGCCTAAGCCTCTTAGTCCGCGAGGGCGAAAAAAAGAGACAGAGAGAGAGAGAGAGAGGGGGAGAGACACTAGTTATGCGAATCAATATTTAATCACGCCGGATTTGAGCGGCGATAGCCTGGCCCGAGCCTTCCTTTTTGCGTTGCTTCGTCGGGGAGTCTGTTGATGTACTTTTTGACGTGGGCAATGTGCGTCGACTCTCGTTTGCGTGCTTGACGGGTCATGAAATGCAGGTGTCTGTGTCGTATTCTCGTTCTTGCAGGCGGTTCAAGCCCGTGCTATTGCAATTCATATAGTTTTTGGATTATCTTTTATTGCCAAAAGCAGTTGATAATAAAACCTTTTTAATTATCCAACAGATATTTATTATGCAAATGGTTTATGAATTTTCTAATAAAAGCTAAATATTGGAAAAATATCAACATGCATACATATATATATATAATTTATTAAAAGCGGAAAAAAGTAATTACTTGCTAATCAGTTTATTAAAAAGTTCGATCAATAATTAATTAAATCTTTCATATTGTACAGCAGAAATTTAATATTCAAATGATTTATTAATTTTTATTAAAAAATATACCTCGATGAAAAAGTCGACGTAAATCATCCGCTCCTACAAATTTGTTAACGCAGCCCGACGTAAACGAAAAAAAAACCGCTAGAGAAAAAAAAGCGCCACCCTCCGACAAAGCAGCAGAAATGCATAATAAAGCGCGAGATCAACTGCACATGCAGCGCTGAATAAGAAAGCTTAAAAAGCGTATAGGTCAGCTCCGCGGCGAGCGGCGCGGGTTATCCTTTAATTAAAAGCTCCTAGCGTCCACTCGAGAGAGAGAGAGAGAGAGAGAGAGAGACGATATTAAAAGAATAAATCTCGCCGCTCGCAATTATCAGCTCCTCTCGCGGGCCCTCGCGTTTCTATTTCTCCGCGCGAACGACCCTTTTTCCCAGAGCAGGGCGCCGCCGCCGCTTCGACGCGCCTCTCGCCTTTATACAGTTCGCGCGCTGGCCGTTTGATCTTTTTTACTTCGCCATTTGTTTCGCGCGGCGGCGGCAGCGCGGCAGTGCGCCTCGCCGCAGCAGCGGCGCGGCACTTGTCAGGGGCACGTGTGCGCCTCCCCGCAACACGGCTCACCGGAAATGACGTAATAATTAATGGCCGCGTATCAATTAGCCCGGCTACGAGCCGAGGAATTCTCGCCGTTTTAAATCGCGCGCGTTAACCCCGTTCCGTATACTGACCCCCCACCCCCTCTATTAATTACCAAGGGCTCCATCAATTACTGCCCCCCCCCCCTGCCGAGGGGAGGGAGTAGACGCGATTTTTGACGCTAACGTATTGCCTGCCCAGATGTCGTCCGCCCTCGGTTGCGTGTGCGCGCGTGTGTGTGTGTATACGCGGCGCGGCGGGCTTTTTGGTTTTTCTTTCCGGCTGAATGCTCTCGCAAGTGTGTATAGGCGTGAATGCGGGAGTTTAAATTGCTCGCCGATGGCTGACCGGTCTGGAACGCTACTACTGCCCGGCGGTGCTCGCAGCGCCGGATGCCCGGGTGAGAGAGTCGCTATTTTATATATATATAAATTTTTAGATTGCAATTTTTCTCGCTTTTTGCGCCGTGATGTTTTTTTTTTTTTACGGATTCGAGGGTTTGTTTTTTATTTCGCAAGCGCTTATTGAGAATTGAGGTCGTCGATTGGCGGAGTTTTATCTGTGTGGAAATGTAGGATTCAATGAAGAATCTTTTGGCTTTACTCTATTTTCATTATTTGTATTAGTTTTAAGTATATTAATAATAGTATAATAATAGTAAATCGTACTCATCAATATCAAATCCGCCGATCAAATCTTAGGCATCGAATTCCCTGTCCCGAAATCCTCAATAATATTTTAAAGTTCATCAACTATGTACAGAATCGGGACCTTCCTTAATCCAGCCGAACAACACAACCGCGCTAAATCAGAGCGCATTCCGTCGGAGTCCGCGCGAGCAAAAGCCACCGAGCTCAATTCGGATTCTTCGTCTCCGGCGTCGTTATCCACTCGTCCATCTGGGCGACGCTTAACGGCGCCGGGCTCGGCAGGCAACTTTCACACTCCGCGCCGCGACTCCCCCCCTCCGGACTCCCATAGTTTCCCCGCAATATCGAAATCCAGAGTCATCCGAGCGTGTATATCGAAACGGATCAAAACGCGCGGGGCGGCGGGGGGCGGGGGGGGGGTATTATTGCCCGTAGAATTTGATAAGCATCACGCGAGAGGGGGCAGAGGCGGCGGGCAACAGTTTGTGGCTGATGGCAATTAGTCGGATGCCTCGAGGCATCCCGAGCGCGGCGAGCCGCGCTTATATTCGACGGGATTCCGCTGGATCGGTTATACGCCACTGCTGGTCGCAGCTCCCTCCTTCGACGCTGCCGCCGCTGCCGCTGCTGCTTCACGTCGATCTTCGATAAAGCTTAAACGTAATTACGGGACGAAGAGCGTTTTCGAATTAGAAAGGTATGTTTCGTGAGCCCGATTGCATTCTGGTTTTCGGAGTCGGCGAGATGGCTTGGCTCGTTATTGTTTGGCGATGCTAGATTTTCTTGAAGAAGTCGTTTTGTCGCTTATCAAGCTGTCTTTTTAAGCTTTTTAGCTTCAATTCGGTTATTAAAAGTTTAATTAGATGCTTGTTGCTAGATTTGATAATTAATTCACCTTTACCGTCTCATTCAGTGAACATTGTCCTCCTGAGAACAAAGGCTTTTGTAAAAGACAATTTAATAAAGAAAATAAGAGATTTATTATTAACGTAAATTAATATTGGTATATATGTCATGAAGTAATATATCGACAAATTCACAATAAACCCAAGTATCATTTATTTTCATTCGTTTCGTCCTTTTACTCTTGCGCAATTTCACGAACGTATTACAGAAAAAGTTACCCTTACTTTCTCGCCACCGCCTTCTCTAAGAAGCAACAATACCAATCGTACATCCTCGACCCACTCGAGCCAGCCCATCTCCAGTAAGAAAACGAGGAGCCTCCTCGCAAATGAAAAATAAGTAGTTCGACTCACTTAGCAGTCGGGCCGTTTATAGCTTATTCAAACTTTTAATTGCATTCGCCGGCCCCATAGTTACAAGCCTCATCCGCTGGGCCAATTGGCGCCTACGCGAGCAAGAGAGGGAGAGAGAGAGGCGGTGGGGACTATAACTTTTCAGCGTGTATAGTTGCAACCGATTAGACGACCGAAGCTATCTCAAGTTTTCCGTATCGGTCCAATTACCCCCGCCGCCCGCGCGAGAGAGATACTCCGGCGCGCGGCGGCGGCTAAGAACTCGTCCGCGCTCGTATATCTAATCCTGATTATTAATTAAATCTGGCCGCGGAGCGCGCGCGGATAAAGCTGTTCCGCCCGGTGAACTCCCGAATATATCGTCTCGAATTGTTGAATTAATGCCTCGAGCTTGCGAGCGCCCGCCCGCCCCCATTATTATACCGGCGTCATCTCTTTGCTAATTGTAAGCGTCGTTTACAATCGGGGCTCGTGACACTTACAAGGAGAGTGTCTCGGCGTGCGCGGAAGGGATGTTAATGAAACTTTGTTGGAGGTGGGAAAATCATGGTTTAGTATCGTCGTCCTATTAACTATAGATAACCATTTGTCCGTTTTCGTATTTGTAATTTGAATAAGAAATTGTGCGGGTATCGTCTTCGATGGTAAGCTCTGCAACTGTACTTAAGTTGTAGGTGAGTTCTACCAGATGCAAGAAAGTGCATTTAAAGAGATCTTTATGCGTATAATTAAAATTACGCGCAGTCGTTTTTATTTCAAGGGCGGCTTAGAGTTTTATGGTTTTTTATATCAATATATTATTATTAAATTTTAGGCACAAAATAATATGAAAATTCAAAATAATGTAAAATTTAAAAAAATTAAATCTGAATTTTTTAAAGTGGTGGATAATGACGATTTTAAAATATCAAATTCAGTTTTTGTGTAACAAAAGAGGATTCATGTTCTCGAAAAGTAGGTTGACTGTAACGAGGTAAAAAATATGTAAAAATTCTGAAAAATTCTGCAAATTCACTAATACAGGTAGTTTTTATAAAATATGTATAATTTTTTACGAAAATCTTCATAAGAGTAGTTAGAAGGGCGTTATGGCGAGACAGTCGGCAAACAAACCCTGGCACCAGTAAGTAAACAAAGATAAGGGGGCCTTTGGGCCTTTTTTGTTTGTTTAGGATAGTCGGATTAGTGAAGTTAATCTAAAGTTAATCTAAAGAAGATAAGGCCCTTTGGGTCTTGTATAAGTTAATTGGATTATGAAAGTTAATCTAAAAGTAAACAAAGGAGCTAGGATTCCTGCATTATGTATAATTGGATTATTTACTTTTAGATTAACTTTCATAATCCAATTAACTTATACAAGACTCAAAGGGCCTTATTTTGTTGACTTTAGATTAACTTCACTAATCCGATTATCTAAACAAACAAATAAAGGCCCAAACGACCTTATCTTGTTTACATAAGATTAACTCCCCTAATCCGACTATCCTAAGCAAACAAATAAGGCCCAAAGGCCCCCTTATCTTTGTTTACTTACTGGCGCCAGGGTTTGTTTACCGTCTGTCTCGCCATAACGCCCTTCTTACTACTCATGAGCATAAAAGGCAGAAACGTTTTTTACGATTATATTATGGTAATAATTAAATAATGATCCCTCGAATCATCGCACACTCTCAGTCCCATTCTTGCGCAAAGCAGATTCTCGCGAATCAAGAGAATCAATAGACTTTGTTTGCCAACCCACTCAAGATTTTTTCCCGTGCAGGCATTCAGCTGAGTACTTTAATGCACTCGGCAAGGGTTTTCAAACGCGGCCGACGAGAGAGAGAGAGAGAGAGAGAGAGAGAGAGAGAGAGAGCGACGATGCGGCTCTATTCAACAGATTTTGAATAAACATCGGTGCACGGCCTCGCACACATTCAGCGCCGGTCCCCCTCTCGCAATTGGCTCGGCCGATGTCAGACAGATATCCCGTAAATTGATACTCGAGGCTCCTCTACATCCGGGTCTCTCTTTCGCGTCGGAATTGCGCGCGTATACGCGGCGGCAATCGCGTGCGGCTCTTATCGTACGAAGGCGAGCGCGGAGCTCGAGCGGCCCTTCACGCTCTTTCTGCGCATTTACGCCGGGAAAAAAAAATAATGTGCCCGGCTCTCTTTTTTTTCTTCTCGGTGTCTTCTCGGCGAGGATTTGAGATTTTTTTTTTTTTTTTGAGGGCTGGAATACAAGCATCGTTGGGAGGAAAATGTTCGATGGAGCGTCGATGGGCGATGGTACTATTGAGGGAGAGGGTGGTGTGCGTTTGGTGGGTTCACGAACTCGCGGCGTAGCGATGAATAAGAGTGATTGATGTTTGGAGAACGACTCGCATGCTTTCTCGCGAACTTCGTGATCTAAAAAATTTAATTAAGGCAATGGTGATTTGTCTATTCAAAGAAACGTTTTGCGATTAGCCCCTTTATGCGGATAGTTCATTATTTCATACGTATTTTTTAGACCCTCCGCAAGAAATTTTCGTATTATTCTTTAATAGAAAACTACTGCAGTAATTGCAAATAATAAGGAAGAATCATTTTTTGTTATCATAATTGATTCAATGTAATAAAATTATTATTACTATTAAATTACTGAATATAAATTCTTCAGTAGATACATTTTTCTCTCAAAAATCATCCCAGAAAATTTCGATATCCCAAAATCGATACCCATCGGAAAAAGGCCACCGCGGCTCCCTCTGCCTCTTTATCTAACGAAAAAAGGACCCCGTCGCCCATCGCGACGAGCTGCAGCGGTGCAGCGCGACGTAATTGGAGGATCAGCACTTCCCTATAATCGAACCTCGTTCAACCCCCCCCCCCCCCCCCCACCCGTACGCAGCTTCTCACCTGTAATTTTCAAGTTCAACCGCTCTCTCTCTCGCTCTGATGTATGCGCGAAATTTTTTGCCGTTCGTTAACTGACGAGACGCGCGCGAGGTACGAGACGTCTGAAATTACTCTATCGGTCGAGTGTCAAAAGGGCGGGGAATAAAAAAAAGGAGATAGGCCGTAACGGGGAAAAGGAGGTGGACTGGGGGAAATTGTACGGCCGCCGCGTTATTGAGCGGTGCAAAAAGACTGGAGGATCATTAAGAGGGAATTGAATTATGGAGGAGGAGTGTACTTTTTTGCTGATTCTAATGCCGAGTCTCAATCTTCGGAGAATTAGAGTTAAACTTACTTTTAAATTGAACAATTACTTTCACTGCATTTTTTTTTATTTTTTTTTTTTTTTTTTTTATAAAAGTGGATTTAGAGTGAATCATTAAGCGCAATGTTTAATTAAAAAAGTAAGACATAATTCCATATTGATATCTTTACTTTTACCTTAAATAAATGTATACCTCCAACATTTTACTTTCAATTAGAAACAAAATCTTTGGTAAAAAATTTATTATTTTTTTTAATGATTCTTATAAATAATAAAGATTCCTTTGCTGCTCGACAAATGGATTACCTCGCAAATAGCTTCATAAACATTTCCCAACTAAAAGATTATCCGTTGACCGCCAACGACCGAGACCCCCCAACAGAAATTAAAGCTGCATAATCCAAAATGAATAATTCCAAAAGTTTTTTTGCCCTCTCGCCTCCCGACTCTCCCGACGCCCTCTTTTATCTTTATCCAGCTCGCCCCGTGGCCTGCCCCCCCCCCCCGCCTCCGGCGCGCTCTATCGCTCTCTCTTTCGTTTTGATGATCGCGATTTGTATTTGCCTCTTCGTCAGAGAGGCGCTCGCAGCCGCATGTTCGCTCTGCCGTGCAGCCGTAATTACAAGCATTCATTTCACACTAAAAGCCAGTCCGGGCTCGCTTCCTCTCCCTCGCTCTCTCTCTCTCTCCCCCGCCCTTCTCGTCCGTATCTCTAGCAAAAAGGGGGAGAGAGAGAGAACGCGCGGGAGAGTTGGCCAAACGAGCGGCGCTCGTTGCAGTCCAATCACGCGTGCGTGAATGACCGGTCCGAAAACGATTTTATTTTCATTCTTTTCCCTCCGTCTCGCTTTATCTCGCGCCGAGAAAATGCCGAAAATATCAATATTGACCGGTCAGCGCTTTTTTTTCTTTTCGTTTTTTTTTCTTCTTTTTTTGCTCGGCGAATGATTTTCAATCAGCGAGGAGGTCTGCGAAACCGGTAATGGCTCTATGAATCGAATTAATTTTTACTGGTTCTTTTTTTTTGCGGAATTCTCTTTTGGGGGGTTAGTCGGTGGTTGTAGGCAATAGAAGGGTAAGTGTTTAACGTAAGGTATTGAACTGAATTGAAACTTTTTTGCTGCACTGTACTGGACAATCTGGATGTTTTCAAGAGCAGCCTGCGTTAAAGTAAAACAGTTTATTATAAGACGATATTAATATTTTCAATTTATAAATACGGTTAAATTTATAAACATAAATTGTCTATTACAAATTCTGGTTTAAAGTTGAACGACAGACCTGTAACATAACAACTAAACTGGATTAATAATAAATCAGTTTGCAGTGCTCAATCAATTTCAGGTAAATCCTATTTCCTTTCGTTTTTAACAGTTAAAAATTATGAACATAAACGTATTTCCAAGCTTCCGTATTTGCAAGAGGCGTAAGATATTGACCATCAAAGTTTCGCAGAAAAACGCTCAATTTCTCAGCGGCAAAGCCAATCTCCCCGGGTCCCCCCATACCTTACGCGATTCAATCAACGGAATAAGCACTGCGTAAACTCTGAATTTTCCAGGTAAGAGGGCCGCAGGCCGGCTTATACCGGCGAATAAACGACTTTCGCTCGGGCCGCCGCTTTGTCTCCGATCTACATGCATCCGCGGGGTAGCAGCTCGCGCGCTCGGCTACAACCAGAAAAATCCCGGTGGCGCATCGGCCGCTCAATTTATCTCCGTTTCTTCCGCACTATATCCCCGGCCGCCTTTTATCTAGCCATCTAGTCGTTCGACCTATGAAAATAGAGCGGCTTCCCCCGCGGAGAGAGGAGCTAAGAAGAAAGTAAAGAACGAGCCAATCTCGCGTATGATCGAACATTTCGATTCGGCTCCGGGAGGAGACGTCGCCTCTTCCGCGCTCTGCGCATAAGCATACGGGAGAGAGGGAGATGGGGGGAGAGGACGGAGGAGGAAAGTTTTATGTACAGAGGAGAATGGAAAGACGACTTTGTCGAGGCAGAAAGGTAGGAAGGACTAAAAGGGCGTTAGAGATTTTCCCGGGAAAAATGCCGCCTGAAAATTTTTATAACGCTGGCGCCCGCCCGTCCGTCAACTGGAAACAGCTGATGTCACTGGCTATTCAATTGTCTGTGGAGTTTCGGAAATTTGACGAAATAATCGAGTAAGGAAAGATTGCATTATTATGCTCTGATTTTTAAAGTAAAAAAGATAATCTTGTATCAACAGTCAGTGTTTGTAAGTAATGCAATTTAATTCAAATATATATTGTCGTTCACGGCTCATTTTTTTTGTTTTCATTTTGTGATGGCGGCAAAAAAAAATCTTTTTTTGTTTAGCTTATTTATTTTTGTTTTATCGTAGATTTTCGATTTTTGCAAAACTTAATTTTAATTTTTTTTAATGATAGGATTGAGATATTTTAATCGAACGAATTTCAGAGAAAAAAGTTACACTAGCTCTTATGGTT
>UCOL01002898.1:0-22338 GCA_900474335.1 Ormyrus nitidulus | reverse complement strand
CTCATGGAGACAAGCCTGAGTTGAAACCTAAGAAAAGATAATAATTGTTAATTACAAAAATTATTATCTTTTCTTAGGTTTTAACTCAGGCTTGGTCGTCTTAAGTTTTGAGTTCATATTGCCAGAAAATATTTGCTTTATAGAAAAATACAAACAAACAGAAGAACTTAATTAGTAACGAATTAAAACATATTTATCTAAAATCGAGAAAACTCGGGGAAAAAATCGTGCTCGTTTTTTCGACTTGTGAGAAATGTACTAATTTTTAACCTGACATTAAAATCACAAATTGCAAAGAGTACGCACAGTCAATCAGGTGATATGAGCCGGGCTCCGGGCTTGTAGAGATCACGAGATTGTAAACAAGCTCCGTCAGTAAGCAACCTTCCCTGGGCGCAATTTAGCCGGGCTCTCTGTCTTGGCCCCTCTCTCTCTCGCTCTCATTTGCGATGCACATGCAATGGAGATGAAGGCAAGGCCCGATACGCGCGAACGTGTGTGCATTCACACCGCGTCAAAGGAAATTCCGAACTCGATCTAAATGCTTTTCTCTCTGATGCGACGGCCAGCAGCGCCTCCGGGCGCGACAGAATGGACAAGCGACGATGTCCTGCTGAAAAATCAGTGGCTTCTTTTGCTTCTGCGGTCGCCTCGAAAGTCAATTAGAGGCTGTGCACTGTTGTTGCGGCGTCTCGAGGCCGAGATTCGATGACCCGATGAGTATTATGTCGGCAGGACTGGATGCACTGACGACCGCTGCTGGGATATTATCCCTGGACTAATGAAATAGTTCAGGATAGTTTGCCCTCAAAGAGACCATTTAATTCAATTACTTTAGAGTAGTTACTGTGATTTACTTTGACTGGTTTATAGTTTGAAGCTAATTAAGTGATTTTCATACTTATACTGTATACTGTTGTGTTTTTGTGGTGAACAATAATTTTCAAATTTGGAATCTTTAAACCTGATGATATTTAAATTATTATTATTTGACATTACTCACATTAATATTACTCACATTGATGATACTTCGATTCGAAATTGACAGTACCGTCGAATATGGAGTGATCAAATGTTTATTAATAAACATAATTACTATACTGGTTGGTGAAAATGCAGGCACGAAGATTACTATTAATATTAATAATAATTTATTATAATTTAGAGTTTTCACAAAGAAAAAGAGAAAAAGTTAAAGTTGTTTTAGATGTTTTAAAAATTGTAAAACAAGATTACTTCCTGTAAACCAGTAAATTATTTTATTTTGATGTCTTTTCACGCGACATAATTTTTTTTTAACATTAAAGCTATGTAGCAATTAATCAATCCCTACCATGATTGAGGAAAATGAAAAATAGCCATCCTGTTATTTGTTTTTAAAATGCACAAAGAGAAATCCCGGCCTCCTCTCCACTGCAGTACTTGGAAAGTTCTCAGGAGAGTGTCATCACGCTTCATCTATAGCACGACTTCGGATCGGCTGGGCAAATGTTGACGAAAAGATTTATCGGTACGTGCCTCTGAAGCGCGCGAGAATCCCGTCGTCAAAGACACCCTGATAACATATTCATAAGGGCGAATACCTACTCTCCATCTTTCGCACTCTCTTCATCTTTCTGTGTCTGGGAACAAATTTTATAAGGCCGCGCGCGGCCGCGAAGGAAAGAAAGATAACATGACAGTATTTATACCTGCTTTATCGACATTCTATCTACGTCAATGTTGCCGCAAGATAGGCTGAAAAGCATATAATGGAAATCGAGGCGAAAAATCGACCTACATTCAATATGCATGGAGGCGACGAATTATAATAACTCGAATGACATTAAATTTCTCGTCACATTTTTCATCTGTTATTACGCAACTTTGAAAAACGCCGCGCGCATGGATAATGTTGTAATTTTCGCTAAAATCCCGCCCCGTTATTGACGGCCGCTGTTTTTATATAAAAATTTACGACAATGTTAAGCCTTTGCATTATCGTTAAGTTTTATTATTTAATTAATTTATTCAACGCCCATTTTATTTTTTTCGACGAAATTTAATATTTTTAATAATCGGCTTCAATCGTAAGTATAAAGTTTATATCGCTTGATCAAATGAACTGCGATCTGTTGAGCGAATAGTTTCAAACAATATCGACACTTAATTTAATGGTTACTGAATATAATGAAAAATATAATGGTAAAATCGAATAATTATTAGCATGATAAATATTCTCGTTAATTAATGATGATACAAGTGAATAATATGAGAATTATTATAGCAGAAAATTAGTCTGGATTATATGCGCATCAAATGCATTTATACTCGAATTACTAGTAGGGCAGAATATCCAACTTTTATAATTTTATTGACAAAATTATTGCATCTGAACAGCGGTATAGCTTACGTGAGTTTCAGTTTCTCAAATGGATAACACATTACAATACACCTTTTTCTACCTAGAATTACGATTTTCCAGGAATCTAGAAGTATTTACAGCTAGCCATTTTCAAATGGAAAATTCAGTATATTAAGTATGCTAATCAAAAGGTTTACTTTCCTTTTAGCTTTATGAAAACGATATCAAATTTTAATGGTAATGGAAAATTTGATAGACATTAAAATGTATTCCAAAATTACCTATTACTATCAAACTGAAACTCACTCGTCAACGCTTCAGCATTTATCAGTATTCATCCGAAATCGTAGATCATCGCAAAACTTGAATTTCAAATTTTCGAATTAAAGATTTTTTCTTCAATTCCTCACGTCGAAAGGAAAAAAAATGTAATTAAACTTTAACGGTCTAGCTGGAAACTGTACGTTCTATTGAAATGAAATATATTCGTTTTAAAAAACTACCCGGCCCGTATCGAGCCGGAAAAAAAACAATCGATTCGAATGGTTCTTTTTTATTTTAGACTTGCTGATGGGGCCACTGTATATATGCCACCATTGATGTAGTCAATTTTGACCTGTCGAAATTTGTAATTCCTTTGAGCTATTTCTGAAAGCAGAGTTTTCGAGCGGAGAGGGAAAAGAGAGAGAGAGAGAGAGAGAGAGAGAGAGAGAGAGAGAGAGAGAGGGAGGGTGCGAGACCACGACTATATGGGAGTATGAAAGGAACGAACTACGTTGGCGGAACATTATCATTTATATGAAATCCTTTGCGCCCCCTTATGCATAGTCATTATCGTCGCACTTTTTCTCTCCTCGTACAATCGCCCTCGGATCGTAGCGAATGCGATTCAATACTCCCACTCAACTCGGCCGCGAGCTTGTCGAGAGTGCTATAGAACTATTTTAATTAAAATGGCCTACATTATAAGTTCGAGGGATGGAGCGGCCGGACTTTCGCCGGGGACGATTTCATTTTTATTCAGTGTGAATTATTCGGCTTTGTCGAGGAAGCTCAAGCGATACTATTACCATTCAAAGAGATAAAAAGGACGACTCGCGCGAATTTCGAACTTGTCAAATCAGATTTATTGCGGCTTATCGACATGCACTGGAATTGAGCTTTGCTTGAATATTGATATTTTGTATACTCTAATAAATTCTTCGCCGGTGCATTTATTGCCTCGCCATTTCCTGGAATAATGTATGTTTTAAGAGGATTCCACCTACTTCTAGTAATTAGATTTTTTAGTGGTAAATACAATGAACAAACTGATAATCGTTTTAAAGCTGATAATCGTTTTAAACTAATAAATAAGTACAAATTAAATGCTGCGACATGTTTTAAATCTCTTAATAAAAGTGATATTCATCAGAGACGGCGTGCTTGCATTATTAAAAGGACATTATAGGCCAACGTCCAGAAACTTTATGAGTTTTAAAATAACATATACTGTAAAGAATAGAGAAACCACAAAATTAAGACAATTACTAATTATAAATGGAAATAACAAAATTGAAGACGCTTTTAGTGACGAATTTAAAATATTAATTTCTTATGAATACTAAAATTGAAGCGTTATTTCTTTCGTACAAAACTGACATACTGATTTTTCAAGTTTATCTATTTTTCTATGTTAAATTTTGCTTGTTAAATATAGACCGCAGACTGAATTTTAGACTGAATTTTAGGTTCCATGCAAGACGTTCCAGGTATTAAAAATAGTATCAAACATTATAAAACTAGTGTAGATTAGCAGCGATTGTGCTCAAATTTTTTAATATTAAAACGTAAACATTTTAGGCAAATTCTAACAGTCCTGTAGGATTAAGAAGCAGCTACACGGATAAAATATTAAATAAAGCAATAAATAAAGTAAACGTACCGCAAAAAACATTATAAAAATCCAATAGAAACCTGGGTCCGCAGGTGAATAGACTTGGCAAATAGAAAAACGAAGCAAAAGCGAAGGACGCGGGAGGAGTGGGAGATTGAAAAAAGAAGCTCGCGCGGAAAAGGGAGACTAGTATCCGTGCTCGCAAGGACTCCCGCGGGAGAGTGAGTGCGCGCATCCACTTTAGATCGGCACTTCCTTTCGTCTTGTTCTCTCGCTCACTTACCTTTCAGACGCTGGCTGCTCAAACGCGGCCCGACGCGGCGGGCGAGCTACGACGAGCGACTCAAAGCGGAATTTCGAGAAAATCATCAGGAGAGCGGACGGGAAAAGCGGGCCAAAGGCGCAGCGATCAGCCGGGTTTGCATTTCGCGAGACCGGGCTCGAGACTTATTTGGATTTCGACGCAGTCAGCACTTACCTACGAGTCGCTTTAAACTATCCGCCCACTGTGCTTTTTTTCATTAAACAGAGGAAGTACACGAAATTCTAAGAATTCGTCTACAAAGTGGCCTGAATAAATCGCTTGGAGTAGAAAATAAATGGAGTTTATAAATTTAAAAATAATATAATAATACCCATCTAGGGTGGGATGCGACTGTAAATAAATAAAGTAAAAAAAAAGTTTAAAAGAAATTTATTTTACTTGGGTACGTATAATTAATAATTAAAAACTTGTTACAAAATACGATCGTAAAAAAATTTTTTTTTTGTTAATTTACACGAGTTAATAACTGTAAATAACTATAAATAAAAACTGCAATAAACTTTCGAACATATTCACGATGTTTAACGGTATGTAAAGCATACAAAAATCTTTTAATAGGAAAAATGAGTGAAAAGGGAGTTGGTGGGTTTAAGTGAAAACAAAACGAAATAATATTTTTTCTGTTTTATATTTCATCACTTTAATTAATTAATAATAATTTGTCATAAAAAGAAAAACAGGGGTATAATCATAAAATTGAAAAAATTCCTCTTTCGATACAATGCGCGAACGGTATTTTAATGTATATTTCATCGCGAGCTTTGTATCGATTCGACTCTCACACACACACACACGCTTTGACTTTTTTATAATGATTATCACAAAAATTATACTTTCGCAATGACAATACTAATGTCAATTTACGACATAATTATCGATTGCTTAATTGAATAGCTCACTAATAAAGTAAAAGGCGACATCTTTGGAATATTTTATTGCTAAAAATGGATTAGGAATCAAATTGACTCATTATTCAAACTCATAATGAATTTAATTAAACGCTTAAATGCACGAAAGAAATATTAATGAATACGTAAATTTAACGCGATAATGAGTAATTTATATTGTTTTACGAATCGAGCAATCGCAACGATTCCGAGCTATTCAATTGAACAACGCGGAAAACAATGATCGCGTGCATTACATGTAGGTAACAGTTGTCGAGAACGATAAAGAACAAATGTAAACAAAATCGGAGACTAGTTTTTTAATTGACAATTGATTAATGTAAAGGTTCACACAAAATAACTTTTTGCGCTTAAAGGTTAATTTTTACAAACAGAATCAGATCTTCAACGCGATTCATCCTTTTTTTCAAGTTATTCGTATAAGGTTTCAACGTAGCGACACTGACTTATTTCGACACCATACATAGCGAACTGTGGGGTAAACATTCAAAAAGCACAAGGTGATACTTTATAATCTTCCCCTCGCCATTAAAATTTTTCTAATGTTTTTTTCAAGCGTAGCAAGTGATTCCCATTACAAATATATTCACATTACTTTATGTACATAACGCTGTAATCCGTGCGCATCGATTTAAAGTATCCATTTGTCGGAATGTTAAATACCTGTAAATTTCTGCTGTCGGAAAATATTGTTATGAGGTGTAGAAAAAAAAATGATAAACTCAAGACGGTTTGGTTTCTCGGTTTTACGGATAAAGTTTCACTCGATTACTTAAGGTGGTCACTTCTACAACATCTTTTTGGATATTAAATACATGGGGTTGAAGTAGTAATATTTTGTTGATTTAGTTGTAATGCAATATTTCGTTAGATATTAAAAAATCAATAATACTCGTACGAAACAAAAGGAATATAAAAATTTTGTTTTTTAAAAAATTTCTGTATACGAGTCTAATAAAAAGTATCACTTTCAAAATTTATCAAAGTCAAGCGTCGAAAATAATTATCTTTTGATGTACAGTCACGTTTCGTTCTTACTACTCCGCAGCTTGCATTTACGTAATCCAGATCATTCGAAATGTAGTACTTCACACTTTAATTGCGCACACTTGCAAACGTCATCTTTTTTTTTTTTAAACGAAGAGTCATTATACGTTTTGGCACTTTTTACTATTTAAACGTATTTACATCGTCGCTCTAGCACGAATTAAATTAATTCGGGAAATTAACAGTATTATATTAACGACTGTTTGAACGCTTATCTATGTGGCAGTTGCCTATTTGTATTAATTTATATATTATATATGTACGACTCCTCTTTCCTAGCCAATCAAGTAAACGCTCAAAGTAATGCTTATCTGGTATGTTTTATTCACATAACGGAAAAGAATAAATGTTTTTTTTTTTACAGAAAACTATTTACAATATTTGTCTCTTATTCGCTAAGGTTTGCATCGCACGAACTCGGCGTCATACATTTTCAGAATCCAAGTCTTCCGTTAAAATGTTTCGTTCGTTTCACATTCGAACTTTGAGCACCCAAATAAATTAATTCTTTTTTTTTTTTTTTTTTTTAATTTTTTTAACTGTTTCACTTTATAGTAGAATTCATTATCGTGTTCATCATCATAATCATTCAATCCATCGATATTACAGTACTTTAAAGTAAGCAGTAATACTTTCAACTTGTTTTTATGTCACGTTGGCGCTTTGAAGAACGTCAATTCGCACCACGTGATCAAGTGCGAATTACTTTGGTTATTCAATTTCTTAATTAGTTTTCGCAAAGGATTTATACTATAAATTAATTCACCGTTTGGTGTCTGTTTCGTCACAAATGTTGCGACATTTGATGAGAATTCCATTCATTACGTAAACGTTATAATTAATTACGGTATATATAATTAACTTCAAAAGTTCTGCGCCGAAAAAATTTTGATATTATAAATCAGTAAAGTGCTTGAATGATGATTTAATTTAATTTGTTCTGCGATATATTCAGAGATTCAAAGTAATTAAAGTATACCTTTAGTAAAAAATTTGATTGCTTTAAGGTAAATTAGATTCACATACTGAAATTCAAGCACCTTCCAGAATTAAAGTACGATCTGCGTACACTTTTCTTCTTTTTAATACTCAAGAAGAGAACAGAAGCCTTTGGGACAAGCAGCATGTTTTGAATCTAGAACATTAAAAATGCATAACCGAATAATCGACAACTTTCTATTTTAAATAATTGCTGCACGAACGAGCTGTATAACCGAAAACGGCCCTTGCCCGACAAAAGCCTCGTTTTTTTCCCAGTGTACACACGCAAAAGGAGTTAAAGAAATTCACTTAGGCCAACGACCAACTCCCCCGAAAAGGAGTTTCCGTCCGAGAAACGAGACGCAGCGCATCGCATTAGCCTCCCTGGCGAGATAAAATCGCACTGTACGCAGCCGTAATGGAGCCACGCCAGACGCGCGCTCGGGCCTCATTTGAACGGCTAACTTTTTTAACGAAATAACGAGGAGCGAGGGCGGGGGGGAAGCCGAGAGACAGACGCGAGGAGCGGCGAGAGTCCGTCTGCCCATCTCATACAGTTCCTCCCGAGAGCGAACAGCCCCGAAAACTGCGGCGGTCCTTTTTCTTCGCGAGGCCGCAAGAAGTTAGTTCGCGCCGCACCACCGGCCGCCCCGGGCTTTTGCGGCGGCGAAACTCGCACTCTCCTCGAGGCACCCCATACCCCCCCGCCACCCACCTCTACCTCGGCCCCGATTTCCGCGTGCTCAGGAAATTCCATTAACGGTTATTCTGAATCACTGCCGGCCGCGGAGTTCACTGCCACGCGCGATTAACGAGCGGATTAGTTTTTAAATGCCGAGAGCTGATTGAATGAGTCGTTGGGAATCTTTAGTGGAGAGATTGGATCGTTATTTGATACTTCAGTTTTATGCCAAGCTGAAAGGAAAATTTTGTCCTTTTGGCGTGGACAAGTGGCGAAACTTTTTTTTGATACTTTTCAGGTTTATGTATTCGTTTATACAATTAGAATTAAACGTTTTTGATTGATCGCCTTGTAATTTTATTAGTAATAAATTTTATTTTATTAAATTCAATCAAATATTATACTTATCAATGATTTGAATCACGAATTTATTTTTATCTACGGCCTGAAATGGTGCCGTGACTCGTGCACAATCAAAACACAAATCTTGCCGATTGCATAAATTTCTGCCGAATGAGGAGGTAAAAAAAAAGACAGCAGGCGAATTATAATTGCGACAAAACTGCAGCAGTTTTTCCTTCGCTGCCCTGAGATCCTAAGGGTACTATTTCACTTTAAATGCACGGAGCTCGGCGCTTCTAAAGCGACGCGCTTACCGTTCCGCAGTAGCAACGTAAGCGTTTTCTCTCTCTCTCTCTCTCCCCTCCTCCCCCGTAACCCATCGAGTTAACTCACCTTCCCCTGCTTGTATTTTTACAGTGCGAACACTTTAGTGGGCATGTAAATACAAATTTTCCTCGCGGCTCTCACTTTCACGGGTCGACCTACTAAAAAGCTCTGCCGGTGCACTTTATCTTGGCGCTGTCTGCCCCCTCCCCCCCCCCCCCGGCCCTCTTTTTTCCCTCCCTTTTTCGCCTTCGCTCCTATTTTCATTTGAATATTCCGTTGCTGTTTTTTTTTCGGCTGCTGCGCGTAAGCAGGGCCCGGCTCAATTCATCGCGCGCGGGGTATTGTCCTCGGCTTGCATTATCATACGCGCCGTTATCACGGATATGTACGGTCGCACTTTTCGCTAAGCGCGCCGTGAATGAGTGGAGTCAAGCTCGAGATCTAAGCGTCTTGTTGTGTATAATGCGAGGAAGGAAAAACAAGTCCGGGGAAAATTGTTGGAAGCGGATTTTCAAGTTTTTATTGGAAAGCAAGCAGTTCCTTCGAGTTGTTTGGATAATTCTTCATCTTTGAGAGCAGCATTACAAGATTCTTAAGATTTTTTTATCGAAACTTTATATTACACGACAAAGCAGCAAGTCAGTGGGCTCTTTAAAGCTCTGTAATCCTTGTAAAAAAGCCCTTTATTACAAAACCACGCGTTTTTACAACAAAGCCCTCGCGGCCTGCCCGGAAACAATGTTCAAAATCAAGAAGATCCGCGCGACAGTGGCTTCCGTCAGGCAAAGCGCAACATGATGCAGAATGATAAAAGCGAAGGAGAGAGAGAGAGGCTCGTCCCGACAGAGAGTAGAAAGACGAGCTCTCGTGACCGGTGCGCAACATCGCGAGAGTGACACGTGATGCGCATTAACTTCGGCTGCGGCTTTGTTCCGCCGCGGTATGTGGGAGGCTACTCCTCCCGGGGGCCGGGAGATATATGCGAGCGCGCGCGCGCCCTCGGAGCGTATTTCGAATAATGTAAGAGCCCCCCGCGCGCGTCCGCGCTATCATCGCGAGCTTTTCCCGCCTCGTTTAACGCGGCCCATTCATAATGGCTGCCGACGGAATCTTTTGTCGGGGCGGCGGGCCCGAGTGTACTGCGCCGAGCGCGTGAATGCGCCCGGGAAACTGGCGCGGATGGGCCGGGAGGCTTAAATACTCGCTTTATCTGCTGCTCCCCGTCTCTTCCTCCGGGCTTGTTTTATTAATCGCGAGTATCCTGTTTTCGTTCTTCCGTATTTTCGAGGCTCCTTGAGGGGCTGCGGGAGTAGGGGGGAGAGAGCGCGATTGGCCTTTTTTCGACAGTCGATTTCGTGCTACTTTTTTGGAAGTTCGGATTTACGGAATTTAAATGGAACATTTGTGTAATTTGAAAGATTTTAAGTCTCTAATTATTTATTGATTTATAAGCGAGAGATGATGATTTTCTTAGCACACTTTTCGCAGCACTACACTCTGTTAAAGTTGACGACTACTGCAGTCGATAAAGGCGTCATAAAACAGAGGGATGAAAAGGCAGGTAGGATGTCACGGGTATTCAAAGATAGAGAAACCGTATTAAATGCCAGGTGAGAGAAGCAGCTCTATAATGAAATTAATAGACGCGGCAATTAGTCAGGATTATTCGTGAAAGTGCTGCACTGCAATCGTCACGTTATAGTACCGTCTCTATTATTATATACCGGCTTTTGAGCTTTACCGGTTATATTTCCATTTCTTTAAAACGATTCGAAAAGTAAGCAAACAAACATTGAAATTAAATTTCTCGAATTTAAGAAAAAAATATAAAAAGAAGATTTAAAATCGACCGAGGCTAAATAAATTTTGGAATCCCTGAATTATTCTTGAAGCGCGGTCGAAGGTGGCTCGCTTCATTTATATTTCTCGCGTCTTTGACGGGTTCAAGCGCGTAAACGGCTGCGTATGACTTAATTTTAACCACATTTTTCTTTTCGACTCGAAATAGCTTGATATTTTATTAAACCTTGGCGGGGTGTGAGCAAAGCGAGCATGAAAATTCCGCCCCCCCATCAAATTTAGCTCGGCGTCGGCGGCCGGGGTTATAAATCTCAAAAGGAAGGGAAAATCAAGCATTCCTTAAACATTCCCCGAGCAGAACGCGAGCGCGGGGAGCTCGAGCCAACTTTTTATAAGGCCTTTGTTTACCTTTTCGAAGTAAAGGAGCGCCGCCGCCTTGCTCGCATTTTTGCGGCAGCGCGAGAGACGGAGAGAGAGAGAGAGAGAGAAGAGCGTCGGTTTATTACGGGGCGGAGACGAAGGGGGTAATGTCTCGCCGTAAAACTCGCTTCGGCGCTAGAACGCGAACGTGCCTTCGCTCCCACCACCGGAGCTCCATCCTCGTGCGAGACGTAATAGCTCGTAAATAGTTAGAAGTCCCGACGTTTCCGAAGAACGCCACCCTTCACCTTCCTTCCTTCCTTCCAGGCTTTTTTTCTCTCCCCCCCCCCCCCTGCGCTACGCCAAGGCCTTTCCTTTTGAGACCGATACTCGATTATTGGACAATATAAAAATAATGTCGATGGCCTTTAAGTAGATGCGAATTACCGATTTATTTCTCGAGCGTTACCCGAGGTAGAGGATCATTAAACTTATTAGATCGTTAACGTTCTTCCGGAAATATTCTCTCTCTTGACTGCTTATTTTTTCATAAAGTGTTTTATGCCCTTTTTAATCCGTTAGTTTTTATTAAACATCAAGGACTGCAAGCTTTTTGGTTTTGAATTTACGACCATTTAAGTTCGAGTGCTCTGCCCAGCTTTGTTCTTTAACGTAAAGGATTTTAATTTAATTAAAGTTTGCTTTTTCAGAGTTTCGAAGTAAATTCATGATTCAGAAATCGCAATATTTATTTCAAAATCTATTTTTCAACTACTTATTTGAGTCAAACTATATACTTTGTTCAAACGTGACCTATTGAAAATCAAGAATTCAAGTAGATGTGGAAAGAGCAGATAACATAAATTAATATCGCGTCTTGAGGTAACAATTGTGAAATTAAATTATCCGAGCAAAGTTTCTAATTTGAAGGGTAGAAAATTAATTTATCAAATTTAAACGCGTCAGCATTTCAGTCAGGCGGCGAATTTCCAGGTACGGTATTTCCACAATGACACATTTAATCGCTCCCGTAATCCCGACTATAAATCAAAAAAAAGCTTGCCCGGTTAAGACGACTAAACTCGAAGCAAATTAAGCCCGAACACCGTAAAAATCGCGTATCGCTTAAAAATATATAATAAAAAAAAGTCCAAAACTCAATAAAGTCATCCGTCGCCGATCGGCGCTTTTACGCAGCTGAAATTCATATACATCGCACGCAGCCCTTTAAAGCAAAAAGCTTTCAGCCGACGAGCGAAACGCGATACGCCCGACGCGGCCAGGCAGCGCTTATCATCGTCATCGCGGCCCGAAACGAAAGTCGAAAAACGGGTTGAAAAAGCGCGGCGAAGCGTCACCGGATCGGGCTTCTTTGCCGGATCCCGCAGCCATTGGAAGCGCGAGTCCGTGGCCGCGAACCGCCGTCGAATTTACGCTCGCGGCCAGTGGATTTTATGCTTATTAATCGCAACCAGTACAGGGGGCGCCATTAAACGCGCGGCCGCGATATAACAACGTCACCGCGCAGTATCTCCGTCACGCCTCGGTTGGCGCGGACTGTGCCCGCTCACGCGTCGCTTAGCATAATCCGAGAGCCCGGCCGCCGCGCGCAGATTACGGCGCGATAGCCGAGCCTGGGCGCCCTTCCTGGTTATTGGATGAAAGAGAGGCCTGATACTTTGTTGCCGCGGGCCCGAGCTTTTTCGACGCCGCCGCCGCTGCTGTTGCTGCTGCTGCATCCGATCGACTTCCGCCGAGGGGCTTCTTATCGCTACACTTCCGCGAGCTTTGAGCTTTGTTTATGTATGCTGGAAAGTTACTATCTTTCGGCTTGTTTTTCTGGGCTCTGCTGCGGCCGGTTTTGCCTGAAAACTTTTCGAGATTCACCCCTTTTGCGAATCAATGCGATTGTTACTTGTTTTGGGTGAATTTTCGAGAATTTTGCACATGGTTTAGTCTAATGTTTTAAAAATTGATAAAAATTTCTGTTAATCGACCGGAATTATCAGTATTGAGAGGAATCCCTAAACGGCTTGTCGGAGCTTTTAATAGGCTTTTTCATGCAGTTTACGAAAGTTGTTGCAAATTAATTTATTGCATTTTTCTGCTGCTTGCTCGCATTAGCTACAATTAATTTCTGATATCCATTTTTTCCATCAAATTGAAAACAAGCATTAAAATTTTTAACGCCGGCATTACAAATCGAAGCGTCGGGTAATCTTGAGCGCTAATGAAATTCCACTTCGTCGTTTGCATTTAAAAATACCCGGTCGACCGTGCCGCCGACTCAATAAAACGGCTATCACCTAAAACCCGATGAATGAAATCGCGGCGATCGCGGTTAAAAGTACACTCAATCGCGCGCCGCGGCGGCATAAAACGAGGATAAAAAGGCTCGCGAGCAAAGTGGCCGAGTGAAGAACTCTCGGGGCGATTCGTCCGAATATAATTGTATCTTTCTCAGCTCATTCTTCACGGTCTCGCGCCTTTAGAATTCGGAGCAGAGGGGGGGGGGCAGGAGAGCTCGGCAAAGTGAACTGCGAACGACCTGCCATTTTTCACGGCATCTCGCCGTGCGGCATTAATCAAACTCGAGCATCCCGCGAGAGGCTACGGCTCTCTTCTTACCCTCGAGACGAGATATAAGTTCGCGGCTGCCCAGCCAGCGCTTCATCGTTCTCTTTGTTTTTTTTTTCGCGAGCCGCCTTCTGCTCCGTGTTCTTTTCGGCGGCCGTCTTGAGCCGATCGCCGGAGGGGCAATCGAGTATAGCTGGCGTCTTGTTTCTCTCGGCGGATTCGTTCCGCTCTTCGGCCGGATCGGGATAAATCGAGACGAACGGAAGGATCCTTTTGTGACTGGCAATTAGGAAGATCTTTAGAGGGCTAATCAGAGTGTCTTAAGTTACTTAAAATTATTTTGAACTTTCACTCATTAGGCCGAGTAAATTGGAAATTGGCATTATCATTGTTTTTTTTCTGTGTAAATAAAGAGAACAAGAAAAAAATCTAGCAAAAATGCAATGTCAAAAGATTTCAAGCGAATTCCGTGGTGTTCTAAACATGCGTTTTTAGGTATTTATAATAAAAGCGACATTTTGTAAAAAATCAAAATAATATAGTGCTTACTCCGTTTTTCAGTTATAAGTAGGTCACTGCAAAACAGTCGCTGCGTAAAAATAGTTCATTAGTAAATAGTAGATTTTTAATGTACTATTTTGTAATGAAAACTTTACTTTTTTGCAGTGAAAATGGTTTTCTCTGTGAAAAATAGTTTATCATTCACCATTTTCATTTTAGGGACATTATATGATTTTAGACTGACGTCACTTCCTCTTCCATTTCGATTTATCCCAACATAACAATTAATTAATTAACAATAAATAATACTTAAAAGCTAATAACGCAGCATTTCTATCCATATAGAAACTTTTAACGTTCACCCATCTTCAATAAAGAAATACATAAACTTCACCAAGGAATATATAAATATTTTTTGCAATTCGGTCTTGGCAAATAGTCTTGCGAAATATCATAAACTATTTTCAAAATTTAATTTCAATATCAAAATTGTTAAAAAAAACTTAAGTAATGTTTAATTCAGTAAATTTTTAATGCTTTCAAAAGATTTTATATATTGACAACTTTCTTTGCATCTTTCGAAAGCAGTGCTTTAAGAATCAACTTATTCTCATTTTAAAACAAACCGATAAACGTACATCAACTTTATTCAACGCTCAATTATCTCATCTAAATTTCACATTTTGCTTTGTTGTTTGGACATATTTCGCTAAACCATGCCTTTACTCGTTCCTCGATTGATGAAGCATTAGACCGATCGATTACGTCCTATTCACGATTAATCCATACCGAATAATTCATTTACACCAATGCACGTAACTGCAATCCCAATCCTAGAGGAAAGAAGAAAATGCCGCGTTCACGTTGTTCATCCTGACGTTCTTTGAGTACAGCGCCAGTAAGTAGTGAAGCTCGGCATGCGGTCAGACATCGTTCCGTTGACTCTAGTTGCGGTGAACGAAGAAGGTGTCCCTGATTACAGTGCAGATGTAACATTAAAATTAAGCCACTAGATCTTTTCATATTACGTAATTATTTTAAGGCATTAATGTATTCGAGTCTGCTTTGGCAATTTGATTTGCAAAAGTTTAAAGTTTCTTTAAATTCTATTTTACTCCTTTATTCAAATATTTAACTTAGGGAATTGAATTAAATCATGTAAATGATGAATGTTTCAATTTCATTTTTCTAATTTTCAATGAATAAATTATAGGAGTCAGTCCGCGTGTCGATTTACATAATAACTAATTGAATTTATTCACGACTTTTAAATCTAAATGCTCCTTCAAAAAGATTCATTTTAAAATGTAGAGGAGAAATACCTTTTGAATTTCCGAAAGCCATATATTACGCTCAAGTGCTAAAACAAGATGTAAAATGCAGAAAGCGTAGGAGAGAGAGAGCATACCGTTTTCAGTGGCGGAGCGACGTTGCCCCACTCAATTCGCGGTCTGAGGAACGTAAGGCGGCATGTACGGCCCGGTCAGGATGTACTGCACGGCAACGACCATCAGCTGGGGTGCACTCCACCTGATGATGTACGAGCTTCCTGAAACAGAAAATGCATTTCGCGTGTTTACCCGAGACTGCTCTATCTGTACGTCGGCCGGGGAGGAGGGAAAGACAGTGCGGCAATTGGATCTGGAAAGTGACATCGTCTGGGAGAGGAAAGCGAGATGTACCTCTAGATAGATCTGAGGGATCGCTAAGATGCTAGTAAGAAATTCCGCTTTACGCAAGCGAGCTGACGGCTCACGTGTCCGTAGGGGTTCAATTATATTGGGGTTACGCGTCGGTGAGGGTGATGGGATGAATGTAGTGCCTAATTTACTTTTTGATGGATTAATAAACGAAGGTATAATAAGGTTTTTAATTAATTTCGTATCTTGCTTATTTTTTAGTAAGAAAAAACTACTGTTTTTTTTTGGTACTTTATTGCGTAACTACTTTGTTGAGTACAAATAATTTAAAGTAACTATATGTACAAGTTTAGTCAGGCGCCGGGAAAATCTAACACGCCTCTATATTTGTTTTCAAAAAGTGTTTAAGTAAGCTTAAATGAGAGTTACTATTTACGCTTTACGTAGAACGTCTTTATAAGTCAATAATAACTATCGTGAAAATTAAAGGTCAATATGATATTATAACGATGATTTATTACACTACAATTTTACTTTATTTACACTTTTATATTCAATTTTACATAATTATGATAAGCATTGCACAAATTACAGTCATCTTTTATTCAGTGATTGTGTTTTCATTCTAGATTTTCCGAAAGTTCCGAAATGAAATGCAAGCACGCATTTGATAAGTTATTTTATTGAACGACGTTTATTTTCTTAAATTGCCATATCGCTATTAAAATATTGTAATAAATGAATAAATTATCAATCCTCTAAAAAGCGACCCAATAAAATTAGCGAAAACACAAAACAATTGCCCAACTTGTAATAAAATCGAATGCCAAAGAAAAATCAGCCGAGAGAAACGTTTGAGCATCAAAGGCAGAGGAGAGTCCAGGGATAAGAGAGCGCATGTAAATGCCGGGGCAATGGGACAGAACGGAGTAGCAGGAACTTCGACCCAGAAGAAGAATCGGAAAAGCGCGGGCGGCGGGCAGAGAGAGAGAGAGAGAGAGGGGTTCGGATTTGCCGGAACTTTCAGCGAAATCCCTCGAGTGCGTATCACTTGAGGCTCGCGCGGCGATACACGGGATCGCGTGCCGCCCCGGGTAGAAGCGTCCGGCGCTCGCGCTCGAATGTCGAGGGCCAGTTACTTTATACGCCCGTTGTCGTATCGCCTTTTGAACTCCGTGGAACTTAACTCCCCCGACGTGATTTTCAGAGGAGGCACTATCTTTACACGCTCATTCCCGCTCTCTCTCTCTCTCTTTCTTCTGCTTTTATTTTCTTAGGTATAATCTTTAGGAGGGCAGTTAGCCGGCAAAGGCGATTTCTCTTGAAGAGAGTCAGGTCGCAGGGCTTGGAAATGCTTTATTTTGGTTCTTAAATTCAGGGTAATAGTGACTAATAACGTGAGTACGAGTGAAACTGTGCTTAAGGTGCTTCTATTAAAACCGTTCAGCTTTTGGGAAAAGAAGCTTTATGTAACGAAAAAAAATATATTGAATCAGATTTTAAGACCACAAGTACAGATGCTGTTAATTTTAAAAAATGCCGATAAAACATTGTAATCTCTTTTGTTTGTATTGTAACAATTTTGTTCTTAAACAATTTTATACAGAGGTACCGATGAAAAATTTTCATTTCAATTTGAATATGCGAACGATTTTGCGTGATTTCGCATAAACCATTACGCTGCACCCATCATTGATATCCGCAATTTTCCATCGATAGCTCGATATGAAATTGTTTAAGGGAAACAATGAGTCTGTGTATGTTAAAGAAAAGAGATTTCAATGTTTTATCATTTTGTAAAATTAACAATCTCTGTATTTGCGGGGTTAAAATTTGATTGAAAATATTTTTTTTTCACTGCATCCTTCTTGTATATATATATTTTTACTCGGACTATCAAGTCTTAGCAAAATATAATAAATTATTTTCTAAAAGATGATTTATTTCAATAGAACCACCTTAAGTGGAGCATGGAGGTTCGCTTGCAGCAGCATATAGCGAAACTTGTTATCGGTGCTACGTTCAAAATAAAGGTATAAAATTTGAACAAATTGGCTCTTAGAGCTGGAAATAATTAAAGTTAGGTCAATGAATTGTAAAATTTTGTTTCTTTATTTAATCAATTTATTGACAGAAAGGATAATACTTTTTTGAATAATGATAAAAGATTGCATTACCTGTACCTACAATACTGTACAAAATAATGCAAAACGAACGAATCTGTTATTTTTACTCGTTATAGGAAACAATGAATCACAGTACAGTGCGCGTGGTAATATAAATAATGTTTTAATTAAAACATTTTTCGCGGCATCACAGAGTTGCCAGCACGAAAAAGCAAACTTTTTTCATTACGCATCGCGCTGAAGAAACGCGACAGCGCGCAGCAGTTAGCAAAGCGGCGGCAGAAGGATCGCGTCAATCTCGTAGGAAGAATTCGGAGAAGGCTAGAACAGTCTACGGGCACTCGTACATTTCGTCACCGAGTTTTCGGCTTTTTCGCGCAGGTCGAATAAAAGCTCGGCTGCATTCAGCGCGTTTTCCCGTCGGCTAAACCCGTTGACGTTTCTCTCCGGAAAGCGGCGGCTCGATTCGCTCGCTTGCCACTCAGGCTCGCGCGGATGCCTTGGGCGCCTGCGCGAAACGCGGCGGATTATGCGCTATCGCTTTAAATATCTTAGGCGGCGCAACGAAGTGAAAAACGTGGGAGAGAGAGAGGTCGGCGCTTTTCGTTTAAGCGAGTTTATGCCGCGACGCCGCATCGTTCTTACGGGCCCGCGAAGCTACGAAAGCCCTTACATGCAGAAACTCGCTGCTCTCTCTCTCTCTCTCTTTCTATCTGTACGAATACACACAGCTGCGCGCCGGGCGCCGCTTGCATAAAGCCTCGGGAGAAAAGAGGTTCGCGAGCGGAAATACATAGAAAGCGCTTAGAATCGAAGAAGAGGCTCTCGCTGCAGAAGCGAGCAAAGGAGGCCGCGGTGCGGGGGGGAAGAGACAGGTGGAGAAAGAGCGCCCGGATGCTAAAGAAAAAGATCAAAAGTATGTAATTACTTAAAAAGAAACGGCGCCGCGTCTCTTCCCCGCTACGCTCTCGCCGAACGCTTCAAGTGAAAGCGTGCGAGTGCGCACACGTGTGTTTTTCCGGGTGTGGCTGGAGTTCCGGAGCAGCCGAGATCTCGAGGAGCAGCGAGAGCATAATTAATTAAATTATTTATGAAGCCCAAACGTAAAAGAAGAACACGGCTTATTTCGCGAAATTGTTTAATGAGCGAATACGCCTCGTTTATGGTTTCTGGTGGCTAATGTCGGAGAATATTTTAAATCTTATTGAGGTTAAATGCCGAGCTAAATCATTCGGGTTAATTACCTTTTTATTGATAGAAACAATCTTTAAAAAGCTTTTGTATGTCGATAAAATTGATTTAAGAGTTTTAATAAAGTAAACTCAATTATCAGTTAAAAATGTTGTTTGTATTAGATTCACTTATCAGAATTGAAAGGGGTTTTTAAAGTTAAATTCAGTTTAACTTAATTAGTCTTGAAATTTAGTGAATTCAGCTTAGTTTAAACAATTTCTTAGCAAATAAAATGTCGAAACGTTCGCAATATATAGGCAGTATTGAAATTCAAATAGGAAGCCCACTCTATCTTATCTCTTAATCGCAAATCCGCGATTAAACTCAATCCCCGGCGGGGGGGCCGAAAAAGCTGCGGGGGAGGGAATGCAGTTCGCTGCAAAACAAGTGCACTCAAGCTGGCTCGCTGCTCGCCATCCTAAGTAAAAAATCTTGCTCGCCGCCTCGACGCATCGCTCTCGCGACAGGTTAAATAGCGCCTGAATTTTCGGCTCAAGCGGGCGCGTGCACTTGGCGTCCCTCCGACCTGAAAACTCCCGGCGAATGGAAATCCGATGGCGCGGGGCGCACAAGTCGAGGGCTCACTTTTACGGGCGACGAGAGTCGGCGTCGGGTTTAATTGGCCGACCCGCCGAGACGCACCCGGCTAAGAGATTTCCCGGTAACGAGAAGAGAAGCGGAAGACGGCGAGGGATATAATTAAATAATTTTAGATTAAAGTCCGCCTTTTTATGCCCCTCTCCCGGGCAGTTTGTGTTTACTCGTATATTCTTTGACCGGACGGAAAAGTGCTTCAAGCGGCCGTGGCTAATGCGATTAACGTATTACTTTTTACGTCGAAATGCGTGATTTATTCGAAGATAAACGAGCATTGGTAAAAGAAACTATTTTCTTTTTAATCGAGAAGGTAAAGAGTTTGAAATTTATTCTTGATTGAAAAACTGCACTGGTGTGATTCATTATTTTCATAACGGCTAAAGTTTTTATTAATTCGCGAAATAATGAATTACTAGCAAGTGGTTTGCAAGCTTAAAGTGTAGGCTTATCGATAAACGACTTTCTAAATTTAACATCTTTTTTCACTTCGATGCCCCAATTATTTAAGTACCTACGAACTGGGTTAAGTTGTGAGCTACTGTACTAGAAGTTGGGGGTTCAGCTACAGTATCCATTAACGTAATTCTTTGTAATTTTTTAAATATTTCATAAAGTTTTTTGATGCACTCAGTGCACTGTACAATGATGTTTCACGTAATAAGAATTTTAATGACTTTTAAATTTCCATTTTCACTTAATTATATCACTTTTCCCAGTTTTTTTATAAAAAAAAGAATTAAAATGAAGCAGAATTACTATTAAAGACTTCTGGTTCAGCTACAAACTTTTCAATTTATTCAAATTGGAAGACTGATTAAACATTCGTCCGTTTTATTTCGCTCTACAATTGTCCTAGACAATAAAAATATTTGCATGCTTTAGTAAGAATGTTAAAAAAAAAAAAAAAAAAAAAAAAATTCGCAGAGCCATGACCTAAATAGAAGCAGCCATACCTGGTGCATAAATCGTCCGACTCTTCAGATGACGGGATAAAGAAGAGAAAAAGCAGCGAAGGAGAGGCGTAACTGTTGCTCGAAAGAATCACGAGGCATTTCGCAACGGCAGGTGGGACGAAGATGCGCCATTCGACGCGCAATAATTGCTTCTTTAGCGCTGAGATACGAGCTGATTTTATTTTACAGGCGAGTTATTCCCCGAGTGGATTCTCCCCCTCTCCTTTCTCCGCGTCTCTTCCCTTTCGCATTTAAATGCCTCGATACTTCGCTCGCTCGCGTGCCTACGGCGCCTTCACATGCCGCCAGTTCGTTTATATCTCGAGAACGCTCCTCGAAAGCTTCCAGCAGCTTGAACGTTATTTCTCTTAATTCGAGCTTATGTTGCGGAAAAGCGCTTTCATTAGGGCAAACGACGTAACGTAGAGGGCCAGACACGCCCGGCATTTTTCGCTTGCAAAAAGTAAGCAAGAGCTACGACGATGAGCAGAGAAAGAGAGAGAGAGAGAGGAGGGAAGCTTGTCTCTGTGTAAGAAGATTTTACGAGGGGCTAAACTTACTATGGACTGGCTTCTACATCTACGTTTTTGTTTCGCTTACTTTGCTGCCGAGAGGAGGGAGATTAAGGCTTAAAAATTCGAATTTCCCTTTGGGTCAGTGAGAGATTGTTTTGTTCGTCCGGCGGGTTCGGGAATTTTACGAGATTTGTTCTTATTTTTCGGCTGGAACAAGCAAACTTTGAACAGAGTAATAAAAAAAAAGAGAGTTATGATTTTAAGTCTCGAAGAAAATTAAAAAAGTTTCCTCAAGCTGCAACTTAATGGAACAGATAACCAAAGTAGTCTGTCTAAAAGCATTTTTCCCTTTGAAATATTCATATGTGAAGTTAAATTTTTCACTTAAAACAACATTAAATTATTCGCGGAATGGAGTGGTGCCGCCTCAAAGCTAAACAATTCATAAAAAAAGTTTTCATTGATCTAATTTAAGCAGATTAATTATTTTTGCTGATGTTAAAGAGATACTGAAAACAAATATTAAACCGTCCCAGAATTCCTCCGGTCCTAAATTTTATAAACGAATTATGTTTAAATTTAAATACTGGAATTTTACGATGAGATATATACTTTTGTCGTTATTAAATTTAATGAATCTTAAACCAAATTAAATCTCTTTCATAACATAGAATTTCAATAATAAACGCTCTAAGAATACACCCGTAGAAAAGGCCTTTGTTTGCCGGCAAATCGAGTTTCGCGCGCAGCAGCGATCTCTCTCCCGGCAGCGACGAAATCGCTGTCCATCCCAACAGAAGTGTTTATTATTGGCGCATACCTGTGTTTAAATTAGAAATGTTAATCAAAGAGCCGGAGCGCGGCTGAATTTAATAATCCACGGCAAATCCATACAGCCTGCATCTGCGCATCGACGCGTGCAGCCACGCTCTCTCACGCATACACAAATTATGATTATGAGATCGGTTTCCGCAGCTCCGTACTCGCTCGCGCTCGCATATATCGGATGCTTCCCTAATTAATTACGAGATTCCGCGCTGGAGCGGCAAGAGAGAGGGAGAGAGAGGGGACGCTGGTCCGGGGTACACAGGCGGCAATTTTCCGAACCGAGCAATACGTATCTGTATCTCTCCGCTTCGTGCCGTTATGATTGGCCAACAAATGCTTACTTCGGAGAGGGGGGGGGGGGGGGGGGAAAAAGCCT
>UCOL01002897.1:0-22340 GCA_900474335.1 Ormyrus nitidulus | reverse complement strand
AATAAGAATTTTTTGAAAGCGATTTTTTCGAAAATGCCTTCGTCAATCATAGAATTTCTTTCCCGTAAATGAATCTGGCATAGTTTATTTACACTATTGTCGAGTTTTAGAGATGTACGTGATTTTATTCAAAAACGCCGAAGACTCCTTAATGTCATATCTTTTTTCACTTATCAACGCGATTGCCGTTACTTTTCAACAAAGAAACAATATAAATTAAGAAATTTTAATGATCGCACGTATTAAACAACTGCACGTTCCAGGAGCGACAAATCTACCCTCCGAGCCCAAACCCTCATACTACCGTCTCATTACCCGAAAATAATAAGGCTCTCTTCTCGCCCGAATGATCAACTGCATTTCTAACTGCACTCTATACAAGAAATTCCAAGAAGGAAGCAACGGTTAGCCTGGCGCCTTAAATTATTACACGGTTAACAGGCACGTGCGCAGTGCGTGCACTGGCCGAGCTTTTAACGCATTTCTGGCGCCGAGGGCGCGCGCAACCGGCGAAGAATATCGATCTGACACCCTCGTGTCTGCCTCTCTCTCTCTCTTTCTCTCTCTCAGCCGAAGTCGTAACGCAGCTTGCGCGGGGCTCGCGGGGCTTTGCCGAACACCGCTGTGCTTTTATCGATTGCGTTCAATCTTTTTGTTTATCCTTCGCTTCCCGTGGAACTTTTATCGCGAGAGAACACCGACGTCGGCTGAATCTTAAGCGGGGGTATATAATACGTCGCCAGGGCCTGGTTATTATTCAGAGCCGCCGGATGTCGGAGAGCGGGATTTGAAGCTGGTTGAGCTGGGTATTGCCGATGATGACTGGTTGTCTGTATTGTTTGGCGTTCAGAACGAGGGTCAATTAATTGAATAATAGTCACGGGAACTTGGATTAAGCTAATAAAATCGAAGAATCAATATATGTTTGAGGGAGCTTTGCGAAGTTGAGATTCGTAATTTTCTGTTATTCGTACGCATTTAAAAATAATTTTTAATTCGCTGCGATAATTGCAAAACAACCTAATTTTATTTACTGTTATTGCCGATTAAACATATTGAATTGCAAATCCTCCATTATCTGATTCAAGCCATTCAAACTTTTGTATCGGCTCGGAAAAAACCTTAACATTGACTGCCACTAAATCTGACTTAAGCTACCTGACCCTGATTCCAGTTGTAATTCAATTTATGCCTCAGCATTAAGACATCGACCTCTCTATTTCGTGCTAACAACCGTCTCGAATAGAAGTTGTTTCTCGGAAATCCGGATACTGTTCAAATATCCGTCAGTTTACACACTTTAAATCCTCGGCTGTCTCATTAAGCGTTTTTGCGAATCCGCGACGTCAGCAGCTCGCCGCAAGAGCAGCCCCAAGACTCGACGTTATATCCTTGAGAACGGCTCCGCCATAATTACATTCTCTCCGCCGTTCCCCTTTATATCTTTCTGCTATCTCAGCCTGACTTTATATCCTCGTTTGCGCGGCGCGCGCTTCGCCTCGACCAGCCAGCCAGCCAGCCAGCCAGCCAGTCGGTGTGCGCGAAAATAGGTTTACAGAAACGAGCGCGTACACGCCGCTTACGAGAGAAGAGCTGCGCGCGCAGCTCCCGTTCAACGAGAGCGTCATTCATAGGTGCACACGTATATACTCTCGAGAGAGCTTTTTCGCCACCCCCCTCCGAGCTGGAGCTTGGACGAGTTTCAGGCATTCTTGCGCAAGAGTGGCTAAGCGCTGGATTGTTAGAATAACGTTTATCTGTAGCTGGATTATTGCCTTTCTCGCGTTATCTGATCCATTGGTATTTTTGTACGTTTGTGTATACGAAGCTGCATCAGGGGAGAGATTTTCGAATGATGATGAAAGAATTCGTGTAATGGCGAGAGTGCAATATTGACTTTTGTTCGGTAATATATTCAATAGAGAATTCTATGAATAGACTGCTTTCATTAGAAGTGGACTTTTATTCGTTTCTCCTGATTTGAGTCTCGATTAATGAAGACTATCGGATAGGAAATGTTGAAGGCGATAAAATTATTGAAAAATTACCCGCATTTCCATTACGGGCAAAGTAGGAGACTTTTATCGGAATGCCATCGTACAACGGCATCGAATCCGCGTGATAAGATTATCGACAACAGATGTTCTATTAAAAAAATCAATAAAATCTTAAATTCGCTCTACTTAATGGATGCACTTGAAAATTTGATATATTAGATAAAGTTATTTGTTTAATTGTGTAAAATAATATGAAAAAGATAACGTCATTGTTGTAATTACAATATTACGACATTTGTTCCGCGAATGATTTTTATTCCTATTTGCAGAAATTACAAAAAAAACTTGTAACCAGCGGAAATATTGCAATCTATCAATGATAACTTTCACACTGTGATCAACTGTCAAAAAAAAGTATGATTACTTCTATGATAATCATTTAATCTTGGAAATGATTAAATAAAAATTATGAATCCAATATTAGTCTTTATTGAATTTGGCACATTTACATCAGAACGATGTCAAACAATCTAACATTTTAGCTCCGCATAATAATTTGCTATATTTTACGATCTTAATTAAGGGATGCGTAAAAATTTTTTATACACACAATAAAGGTGCTCATAATCTGCTCTAGTTATTGGCGTTTCAACGGTAACCTAATTACTACTCTAATTACTGTACTGCGCAAATTGAAACGTTAATGATCCTGTATAATGTTCACCTATAAGTTAAATTAAAACCTTGAATGATCTTCAGCGAAAAGGAATTAAAAAGACCAACAAAAACATTTTTTCCATTTTTTAGCTCAATAAACCTGTCCTACCTCCTTCTACTTTCTCCAATCTCTGTTCAATAGAACCAAGATGCAGCCAACATAGGCGTATAGGAATCTCATAAAATCTACATTTCCCTGCATCCGCAGCGCATCGCAAAATAAAAAAACGAAGCACCCTCTATTAAAATCCTCGGCTGCGCGAGTGTCGATCCGCGTCCTCGAACTCAACGAGGCCTCGCATCGTTTTGTTACGCGTGAAATGCGTGCACCAACCCCCGATGGACACCGCGAGTTTGCAGTTATTATAATGCAGCCGCCGCGAGGCTTTCAGCGGAGTCAGGAGAGCGCGACGAAAGCCCGGTTTACCCGTCGGTGTAAATATGGATTAACTCGCGTATAATAATGTTTAACTGGGGAATTAGTTCGCACGGCAGGAAGTGCGTTTAGTTCGGACCATTAGGCAGATTTTTTTTAGGAGACGAGTAGCGGTGAGAGTTTTAGCTCGGTATGAATTTTGAATGAGATTTTGAATAAGAAGATGGATTGTTTGAGTGGAAAAAGCTTTTTTCCGCTGCTGCTTAATTATAGTTTGGATCAAAAATATAACGAACTTTTTCATTAATGCATAAAAAATATTCGATGCAAATATAAAAATTTCATTTTATGGTCAGTAAGGGCAGAGGATAAAATAAAAAAGTAAAAAATAGATTAAAAATAAAAAATGCATTGTGCTGCGTTATGAAAGGTGCAGCTGCTGTTGTTTGTGCTGCGAACCAAAAAAAAAAAAGAAAACAGAAAAATCATCTCTATCGTAGTTTTTACTTTAGAAGATTTAACGTCACGTTAAAAGTAATAATAAAAATAAATGGTTAGCTTAAACCTAAACGTTTAAACATTGTTCCTATTCTTAAATACTATGGATTTATTACAACAATGTACATATTCGATAAAGTAGAGTTTCCTACAGAAATTACTTTAAAAGCAAATTGTTTTTAACCATGTGAAAAAAAATATGGAGCATCTGAGTGCAATGTAATGTGTAGGTTTTTAATTATTTTTTAATAAATATAATAAATTATATTTTATGCTTGAATACAATTTGCGAGATTTTGTTTTTTTAATGTCTATTCAAAGTTTCCTCTGGCGTCAAAACATTTAAATTCTCATCAGTATTCAAGGCAGTTAATTAGGACTGACGGTTTTCTCGAAGAAAAATTTGCATGGAAATTTACGCGAACGCATTAAAAAATCGATTTCTCTTATACAAAGATGCATACTTTCTATCTTAAATTACTTATTGATTTAACCTGTTTGCACCTTAAAACAAGGTCTTTATCGGTAGATTTCGTAATGTAATTTTAATATAACATTTAAAAGGAAGCACGAGTTAATTGAATAACCAGATCAATATTAAAGTAAAATCCTGCAATATTTCATTTAAAGCAAATTTCATTCGCATAAATCAATGAATCTTAAATTTTTATGTTGTAGCTGTCGAAACTCTACAAAAAGCAATAAATTTTTGTAATTAAATACTCTGCTATTATAAGCTTGATTATCAGGCATCTTCTCTACATATTATCTTACTGCTATTCTAATACTTTCATTTTTTAATGCAACACTGCATTTATTAAACTCGACATGTTCAAGCTCTGTTTCACTGAATACAATTTCAGATAAACTCAATCCCTTCACCATCTGTTTAGATGCTTTATTAACCCAAAAATAAATATACTTTACATTCGCAGATGTTATTCGAAAATCCTCCGAGTTTAAAGCCAGAGAAAATCGCTGTACTCGCAACAGCGGCTCCGTTAAAAAAACAAGAACACACAACTTGGCAACAGGACTCGCGCAGCCGTCTCGCCGTCTCCCCTCCTCCCCGTCCTCCCCCAACCCCGTCTTTTTTGCGCTCTCGCGGTGAAAGTCCTTATCGATTGACGGGGCGGGGGGGCTCTTGCGCTACTGACGAAAATAGCCGCAGCTGGTGTACCGGATCGCCGGAATTCGGAGCGAGACCGACGATGCCGGATCCGTCTTCGGCCCGGCAAAATCAATGCAAAGCTCCCGAGCACGCAAGTTCCATTCCTCCTTCCTCTCTCTCTCTCTCTCTCTCTTTGTTTCCGTCTTCTCTTTTTAGAGCTCTCTTCCACCCTCGCCGCCGCGCCTTCCTCTTCTGCTTCCCTCCCCACCTTTTAAGGTCGTTATTTCTGAGACGATGGGCATGTGGAGATCGAGCTCTCTCGCTTGAACTGACCCATTATTCTTTCCTTATCTTTATCTAGCTCAGGTCACTGCCACGTATTTGCGATCGGCTTTCCCGACGAGGAATGGGTGAATGCTTTTTCAGTTTTCCGCAAAGGCAGAGTGTATAATGACTTTAGAATATGAAATTATTGAAACGGCAATCGATTCGATAATACACGTTTATTTACGTTAATAATTCCAGATTCCAAATGCTAATCTGTACGTTTATGGCTGAGAGAGTAAATAGAATGGATTTACTTACATAATCGATTACCTAATATGCCGGTACATTATGAAGCCGGTTGTTATCTTCATTGTTTGAAACTACGTAATCATTCGCTTATTACACTTCTTGAGGAGATTTTCATTTTTCCTTAGAAAATTTCTGTAGCAAATATTTAAAAAAAAATTGCACATTACTCTGCAATTCTGGATAAAATTTGAAGTTTAGTGTCTTCTGCTATATTCCTTCTTTCATTCGTAGATTATAAAAGTCTTCCATAAAAAGAACTGTCTATAACGCTGCTATAAAATTTATTTTAATATCAAGATGGATTATGGTACGGTATCCTTCCCTACCCATTACAGCAAGTAATTTTTAAAGCTCTTCTTATATTACAAAGATTTCATTCGATATGCATGAAGACGTGCATGTTAATGTAATAACTAATATTCAAACCTTCTTAATTCATTTATTAAGGTTTGACAATAAAGATTGTAGATTGTGCGTCTGTGGGCAATAGAATTTTCTTCCATGCTAGGTAGACATTAAAATGAAAGTGGTTTTTGTTTCCCTTTTCAAATCGCAACTTTTATTCTGTTATTATTCAACGTGCACCCTGCACCTTTTAACGCTTGTCGTTTAAATGTTGAAAAATTTTACGCTTCATCGGAGAAACATTTTTCTCGTTTTTTTATTTTACTTTATTTTTCTCAGCTACCTCTGCAGCTTTTTTGTTCATATCTACTCGACTCAGTCTGGCAGCAGCTCTATTATCTTCTACATTCTCTTCTATATGTATTCTCTCTGAGTTCTCTCACTTCACATTCAGCTCTCAACGTGTCCCCCATCTTTATCGATCTTGCTCGCCACTTTTCTTTCTTTTTTTTTTAACCGTGCCTACTTTTATTCTCCACTCATTCCCTCACCATAGGTACCATTTTTGTAATCCTTTTCGGAACCCAGTTTTTCGGAGTCTTCTCGAGCTTTTTTCCTCTCTTTGTGTCTGTGTGCTCGGCATAATTAACGCTCGGCAGTTTTGCGAGGCTTGACGACGTTACATCGCTGAATTATTGAGGTAATGTAGCTGGAATGCTTTGATGATGCTTCAGGCGGCAGACATCCTATTCAGGCAAACATTTTCTCTTGACGCATTTCAGCAAACTTTTTGCGAAATTTTACCGAAACTTTCAACAAACTTTTGTTTCTTTTTGCGCGGTATTGTAAAAAAAAAACTCTTGAACGCTTTATTTTTAAATTCATAACTTTTCCGCGGAGTCCGAGCTAAATTTACTTTGCCATTGATCAATGTAGAGTACGTAGCATTGGAATAGACCAAGCGCGAGTAAACTTGACGGTAATTGATTTGCTGCAGGTAGACGTTTCTAGACAATATTCATTTCACTGAGTAAATCGAATATTGTCGAAAATCATTCCTAACTAAAATACATTAAAAAAACAAAACTCCATTTTTCAATTAAAATTTATCCGTTGCATTTTAAAGAATAGTTAATTAGGCAACTATAATTCCCAAAGTAAATGAAGAAAACGTTTACCGATTTATTGATTAAAACCTTTTTTTAGCCGAAAGAAATATTTTTTTCAGCGAGGGCGCTTGTTCCTTTGTTACCTCTTCATTTCACTCCTATTTTTTTCTTTTAGTCGTAACTCCGACCTATAGAACCAATCTTTTATGCGGCTACATGAACGTAAATATATATGGATGTACGTACAGTAGGCTAGACTTGATAACCTATTGATATCCGATACTTTGGTGAAATAATCGTGGACTACATTGCGATGCGTATATGAGATACTCCTAACAACTACACCTTGAATTATGCATGTATGCCTGGTCTAATTTATGCGCAGGAAGCATAACATTTTTTTCGAACAAATTTAGAGGAGCGAAATTCACAGGCACGTTCAGCTATTCCTTGCAAATGAGAAAAACTTATTTCAATTCACTATTATTTTTTCCAGTGTGGAGAAACTGTGAGTTTGAGAAAAGGTATTCTAAAACTGCAATTTGAATATTTATGTAACTTGTAATATTTTGGCAATTATATTATTGTCATATCTAAACAATATACATGAACTACTTCAACGAAATGATTTTTTACACTGTATAGCGTTGGTTAACTGATGAAATTGCAGAGAAAATTAAGTTAAATAACTAAATAAACAACTAGTTAGTAACTAACAGTGATTATTTTTAAATCGAATAATGTTAATTTTGAAAAATATTTTTCAACCAACGTTTAAAAGTATTTCCTACTTCTTTGATGCTTGGCTTTGAGAAAAAACACAATTCCAAGATTAAACACGCTTTGTTCGGCGAAAAGCGCAAGGGATTTCGTAATGGAAAAAGAGTTTAATATGTCTCTGCAAAAGCTTTCTTCTTAACTCGATTTCAATTCTACTCTAGAAAAAAGGCATCGCCTTTAAAATGGAAATATACGATGTTCTGTACGCAACAAAAGATTTTAATACAAAAGCGGTTAACTTTTACAAGTCAATAAGTTCACAAGAGCTTTTCATTTTATGGGATTGCATTTGCACGTTTGCATCAAGTATATGGTGGTTTATCTTTCTATATATGCTGGCCTATAAAGTGACACAACGAAGGCTGGTTTAACGGGCTTCACTCGAATAAAAAGCCGATGGTGGATTTCGTAGAAAGAGGAATTTTAGATTTCTCCTCTTCTAAATACACGATTAACCTGTTTAAATAATAAGCATTTTACTAGAATTAAAAGCTATTTCGTGTATCTTATTCAAAAAATATATTTTTTATTAATAATAAACTCATTTATAATTCCACCAATTCCGAACGAATTTTATTGCATGTACCATAATAAAAAAATCTTATGGCAACAATAATCTCGCAGTAAAAATCTGACGAATGTCGGCAATAAAATGAAATGAAGTTTCTTACTTTTATACGCCCAAAATAAAAGTGCTTTTTAAGAAATGATTCTTGCTGCAACTTTTTACAGCAGCCCTCTGCTTCAACCGTCCTAACTTCAGCCTCTGAAAATGACTATTTCTATACATTATACATTGAAACGACACCTCCTCGCAGCCAAAGAAACGAAAGTCTACATGCACCGCGAGAGGAAGTTAATTAGTTCCTTTCTACTCGAGAGAAAAAAAAAGGGAGGAAAATTAAAACCCATGGCGCGCGTCGCGGAGAGAAACGGGCTCGCAGCAATTTTGCCTGCTCGCGAGTGCACCTCCCTATTTCTCGCCCCCTTTTTACTTTCATCAACCGGACGGCGTCGGCGGCCAGCCTCGAAAACGAAAAATAGGCCACGCGCCGCCCCGCTGCTGGTTCATGCACCTGTGTGTACCGTCGGCGTGTGTCACGAAAATAAACAATGTGTTTACGATCGATACGAGCGCCGAGCACCGCTCGTCGGCTGAGCTTTCTGCGCAAGTGGTGGCAGACAGTCCGTTTTCTTTCTGGACTTCAAGGACCGGCAGGCAGGCGAGAACTTTGAAAAGAAGAAAGCTGCGTCAAGCGCCGAGAGGAGGCGGATGCTCGGATTTCTGTCTCTCTCTCGGCCTCTCCGCTGTATTCGGGTACATGAATGTGTGTTGCTTTGTAAGAAAACATTGATTTTCAGCGACTCCGCGCGCAAAGTTGTCTGCATTCAGAGCGAAGTTTCAGACTTTTGTGTAAGCAACTTGGTGCTTTGCGCGAAGTAGCTCTGGTGCGCGATTTATTTTGAGCGCTGAATTTGAGAGTACGTTTTTAAAGTTTGTAAATGATTAATATGTATGATAATATCCAAATATGCATTCTGTAAGTATTCCTCCCCGAGAAAGTTTTGTTGCCGCAAACGGGAAACATTTCTAGGCCATAGTTATTAAAGGTGTTTATGTAAATTTTTATTTACATAAAATAAATTAATATACGCTATGTAGTTGCGAACATTAATAACAAGTCCTCGTTGAAATCAAAGTTTGGCAAATTTTAAATTTAATTGGGGCTATTATTATTATAGCATTCAACATTATTTATTTTATTATCTTGTATTATATAGACCAACGAAAAATAAATTTCCATGACTATTCTCAAAACATTTCAACACCGCTATTGACAAATTCCGCGGTTGTAACAAACAGCACGTAACAGCACTTATATTATATAATTAAATCGATATTGTACTATCAATAATTGAAACATTAAATAAACCAACATTTACTTGTCATAAATGTACTTAATTTAGCAGTGGTAGGTTCGGTGCTTGCGTTCGCGTCCTGATTGCGCGCCCACAATTTGACCTCAATTGATTTAGATAACGTTCCAGTCCAGGTGTATAACGAAAATAGCTTTTCTTGTCAGTTTACAGAGCGGGGAAATTCGACTAAAAAACTTGGCACAGTATTCTTATTCTACTTGGGTATCGACTTACATTTTTCTTTGTTTTTAGATGGAGAAAATATTTTGTTATCAGCTTTGGTTGTGCGAATGAAATAAATGTATTTATTCAGTTTATTTCTTTTAAAATTATACTTTATTCTTTTGAATTTTTAAATGATTTGCTCCGGTTGAATGACTTTATTCCACCTTACCGAATAATGTATTGAAAATTTACCGGAATTGCATAATATTTATCAAATTCGATTTGTCAACGTCAAAACCATCAATGTATTATCAGCGTAAATACATCTTCAATATTTTAGCGGAATCCGTATTGCGTGAACGTTAAATGGATCTGATAATTCAATAATGCTTCATCTATCAGTTGCACTATTTTTGGATTAGTACATCTATATACGCAATACTGATACGAGATGAAAAATTCATATATTTTACAATATAAAAACTTTAGAAAATTAGTACTAGTACACCTTTAAAAATAAGATATATAATAAATAAATATATACATTAAATTCACGGCCTAGAATCAAGTCACGTCGATTGAAATTCAAATACGACCGTAGCTCTGTTCAAATTTCAATAATTTTACGAATATTATGAGTTTTTTATTTACAAATATTTATAAAAAAATTCGCTCCGTTTTATATTAATTGAAGAGATTTATTTTACGGATTTTACGTTATTTTTTAAACTTTTATTGCGAAAGTAGCTTTTCGAATCACGCTTACATTTCAGATTCTTAGCATCAACATTTTATGTAAAACTGCACGATATTGAAAATTCTTTTCAAGGAAATTTATTCAATGGCAAAAATTTTGAATAAAGAGTGTATTTGTGTACTTGTTCAGATAAAAATATTGAAAATATTATTGTAGAAAGTCTTGATGGAAGAATAATAATTTGTTAATTCATTTTAATAAATAAAAAAAATAACATCAGCTTTATTGAATTATGTTTGAAATTATTTAACTGCATCCGTCAAGCTGTCAAAGAGATTGAAATTAAAGATGCATGAAACAGCAACGACTGCTTCCACAAAATTATAATAAGTATTATTTTGTTAAATAGTATTCGATCCTCCAGAAAACTTTGACAGAAATGATGTAAAAGAAAATAGAGAATATAACGTAAGAACAATTCATTATTTGTAATGATGAGCGGGGCAAAAAGCCCGCTACGTTACTTTGACGAGATAAATTAACTTAGAACATGAGTCGGTGTTATATCAAAGATTAAATTATATTATTTTAAGAGAATTAATAAGAGAAATATTATTTCGAACAATGAAGGTAGAAAACAGTAGAGAGACAATTATCACATTAATTTCGATAATTCTAAAATCGAATGAAAACGTTAGCCATTTATATAATCCACCGCGAAAGACCATTTTTTCAAATTAATATTGTTACGAGCGCGAACTTCCATGTAACTGAACAACCATGTGAAAATAATGAACGCTGATTTACTTTATTCGCGTGCGCAATTTTCCTTGAACTTCCCTCCGTTACCGCATTATTTTTATTTTACGCAGAATGCTTTCCCTAATGAACGGAAAATCTTCAAGCGCAAAAAGCTGAGAATCTACGTGGAAAGCATTCTCACAATCACTTCGTCCGCTGGCACGGAAAAATTTAATTATACGTGTGTCCATCACCGATTCCAATTTCAACCGTCAGCTATATATCGCCGTATTTATTTACCCTCTACATTTTCACGAGCGACTTGGCGGCCGGACCTAATTAAAGCACTGATATACTCTTATCCCAGTTGCCGTAAAAAGAAGCCGCCAAAACACATCGTTCCACGTGTAGCCCCCTGCCACTTTATCTTACTTTCCTCGGCGGCGTTTCCGTCGGAGCTTAGATTAAAACTTTGCCCGAGTCGCGAGCTTCGCTCTCCTCGCCGCTCGTTTCTCTCCCGATCGAGCTGGGAATCTCGGCAAATAAATATAAGCGTCCCGATCGCCGTCGCGGCAATTAACGAAACTTCGAAATCTCAATGCCCCCGAGTCGAGGAAGCGCGCGGAGGAAGAGAGAGAGAGAGAGAGATCGTCTGTAATTGCGCAAAAAGGAATTGCAGGGCTCTACTGGCAGGAAAAGTTCGAAGGCCGCAATCTGGATTTCCGGGCCGCGCCGTTTAGCGGAGGAGTGCAGGGGTGCGAAACAGGTCGCCCGGAAGCGAATTTATCGCCGCCTGCAAGGCCGCTCTCTGTACCTGCGCCGATTGTTAACGCATGCACGCGCGTGTGTGCGCGGTAAATAGACGCGCGTACAGGCCGGCCGACTGATAGTGGCCGTACGTTGCTCTCTCACGGCTCGAGCCCCATAAACGATATTGCGCAAAGATGTAGCCGGGGCTTGTTTATGCGATGTTCATTGGAGGACCAGATTTCCTGCACGTGTGCATGTCCCTGATGGCGGTGGGATTGAAAAGCGCGCGGATCGGATTTTTGAAGGAGGCTTGGAAAATAAAAATCGACCTGGATCGCACTGAGTGTTCAGTACGTTCGCGTGCAGTTGGTGGGACGAAGAGCTGGAATATCGATGTTTACGCGGGCAAATAAAACTGGCATTCGGGAAAAAGGCTGGAGAGCTTTATCGATGCGCGAGAAGTGTTGACCCCTAAAGATTCAATTTTCGCGGGCCATTGTGTTGGTTTGTTATTTAACAAGTAGATCGGTTTCTTGATTGCATCTGTGGGCAGTGTATTTTGATCATAGGAATTTGTTAGACAGGCTATTTTCATCGATGTAGCTATAGAAAGGTAGCTGAGTAAATACCTATATAAGAGTGACTACTCATCTATGCTTGTTTTTAATTATTAAAAAATGTTTTAATGTACAAAATGTAAATATAGAGTATTTAAATAACAATAAAAAAGTTCAGAACGGCGAAATACTTTGAATGCAGAAAAGTTATTATATTTACCTGAAATGAACAATTATGTACTTGTCAGAGTTTGATCAAAGTTTTAATGAAATTTGGATGTAAAAAAGTATAATGTTAAAACACAATTTAATTTTAAATAACTTTCAGTGATTGCAGTCAAAAATTTTAATACGCTAGTTTTCATATTTAAATTTTAGATATTCTCAAAGGCTGCAAAAACTTTCTACATTCAGAAAATGTACTTTAGAAAGTAGCATAAACTTTTCTACAAATCTATTACTAGAAAATCTCAATTCTATTATATAATTATGTAAAATGCAAAAAACAGCTTTGTTCAAATTTTTCGAAAATTACAAAGCTTGATTACTATAACTACATTTAACGCAGCGATGCTTTTTGAATATAAGACTACAACGTTTTTCCAAACATTGCATGTTTTAAATTTTGCATAATGTAATGTGCAATTTTAAATTTTAATTTGCTTAATAAGTTTTTTAAAAGATGGGCTTAAAAATAGTTTTGAATTACGAGCCAAAAAAGAACAAGCAAGAAATATTTATCTTTTGATACAAATTGTATAGTTTTTGAAAATTTCGGTCTGTAAGAAAAAGTCTTAAGCGAACTAACTTCATGAAAATGAAGAGAAATGTAAAATAATGTTATAAAAAAGATAAACAAGCCCATAATATAAATTTATAAATAATATTATGCAAAGGTATTTGAACCTTAAGCCAAAGGGCCACTTATGGAAAAAAGCAGTGAATCTCTAAAAATAATAATTAGCAAGTAAAAAAGATTCACATAAGAGCGTGCATTTTAATACTATATTCATTTGATTTAACCCAGAACGTAATATTACAGCAGGATGAGTCTTAAATTAAAAAAAAATCTTTTTTAATAAAATTTCTGTTTTTCATCTTCTTTTTATTTGTGCTTTTTAGGAAAATAATAATGAATAAAGTATTCAGTATATATTCATGCAGCAAAGAAATTCAGGAAGAACGTTTTTAAAATTTTAATTTTAAAAACATGCGAATGTAATAATGTAAAAAGCAAATGCAGTTTGAAAGCACTGAAAATTTTCACACTTAACGTCAAATTTCTTTCACATACATATTGCTTTTAAGCAAAGTCAATTGTGCTAATTAAATTTAAAATGAATTGCATTAGTTCAATTCCCATAAAAGTCACTATTTTATTGAATCATTTCCATTTCCTCCTCTAAAGATTTCCAGCACGAGGGATCCAACCCCACTGAATAAAAAAAAAACCGCAGGCCACGACGAAACTCGGTTAGAGTCTCTGATTTTTATACAGCAAACACTGCCGGAGCAGTACACATTTATCGAATATATAATCCGCACTCGCTGAACTTAGTACGTGTGACCTATTTATTGGTCTTCGTCCATATTTTATCCGCGGGGACGTAATCAGAAGGGTGGTTTCAATACGTCTCGCATGTCGGGAAAATTGATTTTTTTAAAAGAAAAACCTTAATACTGCCCAGGGATTGCGGTTAAAGCAGTTGAATACCTTTAATATTTCATTATACCAGACGATCAAAGCTTCGCGGCGTATCGAGTCAAAGGGAAATCAAAATGTCGGGTGAAATTACGTTTCCTCGTTCATTTAAGATTCTTTCAGCGTTTCCCGCGTCTACGAGACTCGGAATAATAATTTCCTCGACCCTCCCCTCGAAATTTAATTAACCGCCAATTCTCCTCCCCAATAACCTCCGCTCTATTTTTAACTTTTCAGCCCGAAGAGCTTTTTCCAGAAAAAGGAAACGAAGCTAAAAACAGCCGGGAAAATGCATTTGAAATTAGCATCCGAAACGTGCTTCGCGGCCTTAACACCTTGTAAGCGTCAGTCTCATTTCAACACCTTAGCATTCGCACACCCTCTTTCCACCTCGAACCAGCAGTCGGCAGCCTTTCGCCTACGGGGGCGAAATCCGAAGCGAACGGAAAAGCGCGTCGCTCGGGCCGAAACTCGATTTCCGAGATATAGGCGTCGGCGACGGGGCTCGAACGAGCGGAATCGTGCGCGTTATACACACGGCCGGCCGCTTGCGCGTCTCTGTGCACACACGTCGGTCGCGGCGGCGGCGGCGGCGGCGGCCGCCGGGTAGGAGAAAGGGACAGCGCGCGCGAGAGAACGAGGGAAGATCAATAACGCGCGCCTATCGACGCGCGGCCCTAACGTGCGTCAAAGGAATTTTTACGAGCCGCGACGGGCCGCCGATTTGGTTTGAGCTCGATTGCCGATATTATACGCCGGGGAGTTTTTCGGAGATTCGCGACGGGATTCGCGGGGGATTGCCGCCGCGGGCCGAGGCGCTTCTGCGCAGGTACGCTGGAAATATGGCGCTCTCGCCGATTGATTTCGAGGAACGGAGTATAAACGAATAACCTGTTAGGGTTAGTCGGATGGATTTGCGAAGGTTTCGAGCTGAAGCTCGGTGTGGAATTGGCTCGGGAGCTGCGATTATACGTATAGTTGGGAAAAACTGACGGGGGCTTGCAGTACTGGGACACGACAGATTTACTTTCGCTCGTATGTCACGTGCGCGGAATTCGCTTTGTGAAATAGTATCAGTTTCGTGTTTCAGTACTTGCTAAGACGTTTATTTGTTGTTGTTGAAGTTTGCCAGAGATTTTTAATGCCGTGAAAGGGAGAAAAAGAATGATCTTAACAATGATACCGCGAGATTACAAAGTCTTTGAAACTTTGTTCTTTCAACTTTCGACATTGTTGCAATAACTTTCTGGGATGTCGGCATAATTTTTAAAGTATTAAAAAACTTTTAGTAATATACTTATTAGCTGAAGATAAATTATATTTTAATATTAACATTTCTATTGATTTTAGAAGGGCTTTTGTTCAAGTGAAAATTTTTCTTGATAAAAACCTATAAATGTTTTAATAATAGAGCTTCATTAATTATAATAGTTTAGTTTAGAAATCACCGAATCGCCAAATTAAAAAATTGTAAAAGAAATATTAATATAATCTTGAAAATGAAAATGTCTAAAAAACAGTTATGGTTAATTAAATTTTACAAAAATAACTTAAATTTTAAAAGAGTAGAAGAAGAAGATTATACTGTGTTTATAATATTGTTTTCATAATAATTAATCAGTACGACGGTGTTACTTAATTTTATGTAATTTGCACAATATTTTTATAAAAGATTGGTATTAGTCTTTTATGAGACAAATTTAACGCAATTTGAAATTTACATCAATTATTTGTTATTTCTAAAGTAATTTCCATTCAATTTAACGATAAAATAAATCAATCATGTTTGTTTTGATGTATGGTATATTTACAACAAAATTTATTTAATCGTAATGAGTTTTAAAACCCTGACACTCATAATTACTTTGAAAATATAAATTATAATAATATTCATGTCTGAATTAGAAATCTCTACTTTTTGATAATTCAACATCAAATTTTTAATTTATATTAAATTTTAACCGTGCAATAACACTTTCAACAATCTTGAAAAATGCCCCCTACCCTCATTTTCTTGAAAATCAATTTACTCAACGTACACAGAGTCTCATCAATCTTGTTTTTAAAATAAATTGTTGAGCTGCCCTGATGTATGGACTCCGAGTACATTTGGGGCAAAAATGGACGTAGTCTTTGCTTTGAGCCGAACCATTTACTCCGTCGAAGTAGGTACTCGTTTTCATTTGAGGAATCGCTCAGCTCATTCAGCTTTGTTGCAATTCGCGGCATTGACGTAAAAATCCAATTTTGCGTAAGTACTTTATTACGTTTCCTCTTTGGGAACATTTAAAATGTATATGCAGCGCAACACTGCAGAATATAACATTGTAGGATTGATTGCCAGATCGCGTTAAATACTTGATCGTATTTTTAATTAGTTCGCGACTCTTATTACAGCGACATTATTCGTGGAATTAGAGGTTAAACGTTTAATTAATTTTATTCCATTTCACCTTAAGCATTCCCGCGCTACATTAAACTCTTGCGGAAGCAGTTGCAATTTACCTAATAGTAAATCAAGTCCCTCAGGCATACCAATTTAAAAAAAAAAACCTTTCAAAAGCTCTTACATCTAATTGCAAGTCAAAAAAAAACTCCCTTGAATCGCAGGCTTTATCGTTAACAAATATTATACAGAGAGCGCATTTTCTTTTTAACCTAAATACCTGGGGGGCGGTTAATGCACAACCTCCACAAACGACCCCCCCATTCCCGAGCTGCGCGTCACGAAGTATCCCAAAGTAAACTTTCCGCCACGCCACACGACACCCTTATATCCTCCTGCGCTCTCGTCCTTTATCCTTTCCCTCGCTCTCCACGCGGACCGTTCCCTTTGCGCAGCATAATATCTCGTCGGCGAGAGCAAAAAATTTATATATCCGAACCCCCACCCCCGCCCCCACGGCGAACGTTCCATTAGCGCGGCTCTCCGGCCGCGCATAATTAGCGCTCGAGTGATACTCCTGCACGCTGGGATATATAAACGGGAGAAAGAGAGAGTCGGCGGGAGAGAGCGAGGCGAAGGGTCGGAAAAAGGGACGGTAATCGATCGCGAGAATTCGTAGCTCCCGCTTAAAGAATCGCCCGAGTCACCTTGTGCCTCTCCATCTCCGCCCTGTTTCCACTTAAACTTCTTTCTTTTCTTCTTGTTTTTTTGTCGCGTCTCCGCGCTCGCCACGCGTTTATTACATCCCCTTAATTCCTGACGGCCCGGGGGAGCTCTCGGGAGACGCGTACTAAAATAAGCGACACTTTCTCTCCCTTACACCTACGCGCGCAGAGGCGGCTCGAGTCGGGGAAACGAATGGACAAACGGGCGAAGGCGACGCGGACGACTTTTCGTGCCAGGTGAAAAAAATGATCCACTCGAAACCAGAGAAGTTTTCAAGTGCAACGATTGATCTGCCGATGCAAAGTTTACTTTGAACGTATAGAAAAAGTAGTCGTCTATTAATAACATGACTTTTCGCAGCTCGATGAAACTTTTTTTCACGCCGCACGCATACCGAAATCTTTGCTTCGTTTAATTTCAGGCTCGTTACCTCGAAAAGGAAAAGAGTCGGCTATCGAACGTCTGCAGTACAGCGGAAACACTCGCTCCTCCGAGTTAGGATGCTTCCCGGCTGCTCTTCAGCGACACTGTGTCAGTTTTTTTTCACACAAAAACTGTCTCACTTTGGCAGTATCTCGCGCTCCTCCCTCGGAAGCGTGGCTTTACGGCACAAGTGAGCGAGAGGCAAAGAAACGACTGCGGGGGAGGTGGTCTCGCGCGTAGTACTCGAGATAGTAGCTTTCGGCCGTCGGTTGGTCAATTTTCCCTGTTCCTCTCTGAAGAGTCCCAAGACAAGACTGTGACAACGACGGCTCTCACTGTTTCACTGGCCTCGGTTAGCAGTTCTGAGCGAGGCTCGCGCGCCACTGTGGCCTCTGCTATAGCTAAAATATCGACCATTTTCCCTCTCAGTGGGGGCGAGATAAAGCGAGCAGCTGTATACATGCGGGAGAGAGAGAGAGAGAGAGAGAGTCAGTACGAAATTTAAGGAGAAAAAAGCTAGGGAGAGAGAGAGAGAGAGAGAGAGAGAGAGAGAGTTCGCCCGCGGCGCCTGCGCGGATGCAGCCCCTCCGTCGTTTGGCGCATCAATATACGAGCGCGCGGCAGGCGCACACGGAACGCACGAGCCGCCTTTCTCGAGAGTCTAGGGACTCCCCTCTCGAGCGGAGCGTCGAGGCCACGAGGAGGCGCGCGGACGCAATTGCCCCTCGCGCCGGAAAGAGAGAAACCTGTATCGTATTCGAGCGCAATTGCGTGCACGCTCGCGGCAACGAGGAGGAGTCGACGAGGCCTCTACTTGTTGATTTGCCGAGTTTTTTATAGCCTTTTTTCCGCGGGGAAAAAAGAGCTCTGGAGGTCGAGCTATCGGGGTTGATGCGTTTTTCGGGACTTGAATCTGGCGCGCTTTTGCGCAGGCTTCGCGACGGAAGGCCTAACTTGTCGACCGGACTCGGGGGTTCCCCTTTATCAATGGAGCAGCATCATTGGTCTCTGCCTTTCTTAATTTGAATTTATGATTTTCCACTTCGTTTTTTACGATTATAAGTCAATGGAAGTGTCTAGGTGTGGCTCTAAATCTTCCACTGTACTGAAATATAGCCTTTACACTGAGGAACATCTGTTGCAACCTTGACCCTTTAAGTATTCGCGTTGTAAAGATGTATTAACGAAATTAGAAATATAAAATAATAAATTTATTACAAGTACTTTATCAAAGTCAGTTAAAAATGATTTTTTCTTGCTTTCCTCCGTCAAAGAAACAAAAGCGAATACATGGTGCATGTTTACTTTGTTTAAATTATGTATTCGTAAGTGTTGTTCATAACCTTGTAAAATAACCCAACCTACGTTTAAATCTTTCGGAATTTTCTAAATTTTTAATTTTAACAGTAAATTTTAACAATGAAAAAGGCAATGGGACAAGGTGATATCGTTCAAATTTTCCCACCATTGAATCCTTTAAATGGCCAGGTTGACAGTTCATCGAACCTTCAACCACAAAATTCAATAAAGTAATTTATATAAATTTCGTTTTCACAATCTTACTTTTACAAACGTAATAAAATCTTTCATATTACTATCAGATTTGAAGGTGGCGACGTTGAAAAGGAAAGGAGATTGCTGCCAAAACGTAATTTAAGCCACAAACACAGACGGTCATCTAACGTAAAACCAATTCCCAGTAAAGTCTTTCGTTGCCTAGAAATTTTGCGGCATAAAAACTTTTTGTTAGCCTTAAATTATTACTGTAAACCAAACAAAAAAAATTTAAGAGACTTTACAGGTCATAACAAGCTCAGAAAAAAAATATACGAAATGGGTATGATATAGAAAGTATCATGGTTTTATTAAAGCTTCTCTACATAATTTAAATCATGTCAAAATTGTGTCCATTGATTAACCTCACCTGATCTTTTTCCTATTTGATTTTAAAAAAGAAACAAATGGACGGCAGCATTTAAAATTACGAAATGTTTTATTTTCAAACTATTTACACAAGTTTTATATATAATACTTAAAAATATCATTTACAAAAATTTAATTAAAAACTTTCTCATCTTATTTATACAAAATACAGTTCATGACAATGTCGGTTTTTTAATTTTGTATCACATTTTTAAATACATGCATAAAAAAGAATGTTAAAAAACACTTAATTGTAGAAACAACGTTGTTTAGATAATTTGTAGATATTAATTTTTTATAATTTTTTCAATCATAGCTTCTTCATCTTTAATTAGTACATACAAAAATTATAATTATAATTATAATTTATCATCAAAATGTGAGGTCATCTAAGACTAACAGTTCTTAAATAAAATAAAACTACAATTTTTTTCAAAAATTGATCGATGCATCTGTCTATCTATCTATCAGTGTTTAATAATATTTTGCAATATTTTAGTTTCAGCATATAAAAAGATTCAAAATCAAATTTGCTATTGTGATAGATGTTTGCACTGCACAATAATCATTATCAAATATTCAATATAATTGCGCTCGATTTTCTTACAAAAACAGTAATCTACTCCGACTTAAATTAAACATAAGTTAAAATTTTCACCAAATTAAAACTCACATTACAATACTCCCTCTATACTCAAACGAAATCTGACACAAAGTCGCATCGAAGGAATCTCATCATAACGGAATCGCTCGAAATTTCTCGAATATCACTTTTCCCGTAACGAGAGTCGGCTCGCAATTTCGCGATTGCGCAACAATCTCGACGTTCTCGACCGGGATTGCCGTCGATGAAGAAAAATCTATACGGTATATACTCCTCTGCAAAACTTTCTCAGGCAACGGCGCAGAGAGGATTCGAGAAAGAGAGAGAGAGGGAGAGGCGTGGCAAATAAACAAGAACGCAAAAGCAGAAACTTTTCACAGTCTGCTCTCGAAGTCGTCCTTAACCGGCTGGGGGTTAGTGGCGGCCCACTTCTCCTTCATCGCCGCCTGCTCCTTTCTCGGTCTGTGCTCGAGGCTCTGAACGCCGGCGAAGTGGTCCTCGATCTCCTTGAGCGTCCTGCCCTCCGTCTCCGGCAGCATGAAGTAAAGCGCCACCACCCCGGCGAAATTCATCACCGAGTAAAAGAGAAAAGTGCCGGGCAGGGTCATGTCGTTCTTCATGTACAGGAAGAGCTTGTTGGCTATCGAGGAGAAGATGTAGCCGATGGAGCCGGCCGATCCGGTGGCGACGCTCCGCACCTCAGGCGGGAAGACCTCGCCGGCGAGGATCCAGGGGAGGCTCTTGAGGCAGACGTGGGAGAAGAAGGCAGCGGCGATCATCAGGGTGGTGGGGATCCAGGTGTAGCTCTCGCCGTCGATGCGATCGTGCAGGATGAGGTAGCCGTAGACGGCGATCAGTAGGAGTGAGAGGCCGGTGGAGAAGACGGAGAAGAAGGAGAGTCGGCGTTTTCCCGTGAAGTGGATGATGAAGACGCAGAGGACGGTGCCGATTACTTGCGCCACCCCGACTATCACCGTGGCTTTGTACCTGCGAACGAGAAAATATTTTTTGCGATGATAAAGTGGCTATATCGTTATTTTTTTTTCATTGTTTATTTACGTTTGCATTGGATGTTAATCCCAGCAGTCGTTATCGGATTTTCTTTCGAATTTATAATTATAAAGTCAATAAATAAATAAAAAATTTTACGCTCTTCATAAGTTAGACGTGATTCGAGATAAGCTTCCAGACGAAGTAAGATTAACCCGATACGCCAGAACAACTTTGTGACTTGCAGTTATACGGATGTTTATTTAACAGATATCTATTTTATAGATCGTTATATTAAATTTACGCAGTCATGAAGTATCAGACGTGCGGTATCTGCGCCAATCATTTATACAACTCCGTATTTACATAAGTCCTTGCAGTTGTACGGTTTTAGTTTTTAATACCAATTAAATTTAACCTTGAGTACGGCAATGTAAATAAACAATTTTTATATTATTAACCTACAGAACGACACTGCTTAATAATTTATATTGCCAAAATTTACACGCTGTCACATGCGAGGCTTTCTTTTATGAATAGTTTTGTTGTTATAATAAATTTATGATATTGATTAAAACGCAGTTTAAAGAAAGCAACTCAAAAGCCAATAAATCCTCTTAATATTCGTTTCCAAAAGTCTTAAATTGATAATAATAACGACTGGATTATTTATTTATTTCCTTATTAAATTTTTAAGATAAAAACGTCAAAGATTTAAAGGCAAGAAAGAAAGTTAATTCTGTAAAATAATCGAAACGATATTAAATTACAAAAGCGATTATCTCACTTGTCAATCGGCGTCTTGAGCTCGTCGAGAATGACGACCGCAAAGACCTGCAGCACCATAATACCGCCGAAGGCGTTGATAAAGAAGGCCAGAGTGACGAGAGCGAAGGGTAGGTAAAAGGTCCTTTCCAGGTAAGAGCGCCAAGCGGCTTTCTGCGGCTGCTGCTGCTTCTCGGGATCGTTCGACTCGAGGATTATCGAGTTAATCGTCGTTACGGTCACCGGTCGTTGGAAGGCCTCCCGGAGAGCGCCGAATTCGCCCTTTACTTGGTCCGGCGTCACCCAACCGCGCAGCCAGCAGAGAGCTTTTTCGGCTTCCGGCAGACGATCTTTGGCTGCAAAATTTTTCGAGAGTCACGCAAGTATTCTCACTTACAAGGAGAATATACGACATTTGGGTAATGGATTTTCCTGTAACTTTGGGATATGTTTTCTAATGTTAAAATATGAAGGAAGCCGCG
>UCOL01002896.1:0-22341 GCA_900474335.1 Ormyrus nitidulus | reverse complement strand
ATATTCGGTTTTAAAAATTCAAAGAATTCATAATTCTGACATTCGAACTATATTGACCAATCAAATCAAGCCTTTAAGTGCTTCAACATGGACGCTCATCACTTTTATAAGAAGGGAGAATAATTCGAACATGCTTATAAAGTAGAAGTGAATTATTTATTTTAAATATTGCAATGCTTGAACTAAAGTAGTTCCAAATTTACCATTCACTGCAGAATATTTAATGTAGCTTTTAATGCGAACCCTTTCACTGCAATATCATTTGTTGAATGTTCGGAAAGCTATTTTAAAATAAAAAAAAGTTCCGCTAAAAGCCTTAATACCTTTAAATTTCGTAACCCCTTGTACCATTAAAACCCATTGCTCCTTTAAGACAGATTTACTCCATTTTCTTTCTTCTCAAATTTCCACTTGACGAGCAGTCCTTCAAGACGAGTTAGCATTAAATCAGAAAAAGGACTTTTATTAATTGCTTTTTCTTGCACCGCCCTCAAATTAGTTTTCCATTCCGAAATTCGCGAGACGCTGCAACAATTACGAAGTTTTACATTTAAAGGATAATTATCAAAGAAAAGGGTGGAAAAGAGGACGATGGAAGGGTTACTTTCAGCTTGAACAAGAGGAAGGGCCCATCTAAGTGACAGGCAAAATTATATTTCGCGCTGAAAATTCGGGTGACGTCTGATGCCATCAACCTTTGATATAAAATGGCGCAGTTAAATTGTACGTCTAGGAAAGTCGAGTATATAGTAAAGAGGAATGCTAGGAAGGGGGATAAAATGGCAGTGCGCATATAATCCTTTATGCTATTGCCATAAGATTTAGTTTAGTGCTCGCAAGTTAATTTTCGTTTTAAATTTGTTATAAAAAGTAAAAAAAGAAAATTACTCTTTAATTGCAAATCCTTATTTAATTTAAGAAACGTAAAAAATTTTTTTTCTCCGTTTATCATATTTGTAGTGAAAAATGGAGTTTAAAGCTGGAAATTTGAGCATAAAAATTTTGTCCTTTAATACACAAGTAAATAAATTTTCGTAAAATATCACTTTATCAAAAGGTTGGTACGATAGCAAACTAAATTAAATAAATATCCGTCTTCCAAGACGAATCCTTATTTAAGCAATTTCGTTTTTTTTGCTCAACTAACGTCGTCCTCGACCGAATGTTTTATTTACTTTTTATTAAGATACCTTCTTAATTCTTTTAAGTGTAATTGGGCAGGGAAAAGTACTACTTGAAATATATAAGGAAAAAATGCTAAAGACGCACGAAAACTAAAGGTCATAAAAGTCACATTAAGAAAAGGGGAAGAAAATATAGAAAAGCGAAAAAAAGGCGAAAGAGAGAAAAGACCTCACGTCGACGGAATCTTTTTAATTAGAACCCCTTCGCATATAGAACGGGAGGAAAATTAAATAAGTGAAAGAGAGAGAGAGAGAGGGAGAGAGTAGTAGTAGGAGGAGAAGACGAGAGCGTACAATGAAATTATACTCCGTGAAGTTCCTTAAATTTATTTTCGTAGTCCTGTACTCGTCGAGGAGCGGCACGACCCTCTCCCAGACAGTGACGGCTTGCTCGGCAAATGAATGTTAATTGAAGAGATAAATCGTCCGGAAAAGAAATCGGCCGTGTCTTTTCACTGCGCTCTGCCCTCTTTTCATCACGGCCTCCCAAGGATTTACCTTCCGCATTGATAAAATCGTTTGGCCATTCATCGCGAACCTTTTCACCCCGGAGGAATGTCACCCCGCGCAACGACGAGGTTACGCAAGAGGGTAATGTATCGCTCGGCTTGCCAAAACTCTTTTCAACCGTTTACGTAATAATCTTGGAAATTCGAGGAGGTTTCTGTTGGGACGAGTGAGAATCACTCCGGCGCAGGTCTTAATAATGCGAGAGGCTGGAAAGAATATTCGAGTGCTATCGATTCGTAGCGGTATTTAGGTACCAACTTTGGCTGGTAAGGGTCAAGCATAATCCTTTATGTATCAGATTACATCGTGAAGGGCTGTTTCGCCACCGGCTAACAGTATCGTGTGTCTCTCTGCCGTGCTCGTATTAAGCTATTTTTATCACTCTATTGTCAGGCGATATTGGAGAAGACACCTGTGGATAAGTGAATTTCGCGCTAATTTTTTTGTTAATTGCTTGTTATAACCTTCCCGGACTAAATACTGTTTGAAATAATAATCAACAATGAATAATCAATTGATATTTTGTGTATACTTGATCCTTTACTAAAAGTTATTCATAATTAATTTAACACGGTTAATCGAATATATTAGTTTTCAGTTAAAGTTGAATTTGAATAATTCAATAAAATACCATGAAAAGGTGATAATTTTGATAGGAATTCCAAAAAATTCTAAAAAATGTGTATAAAAAAAAAATTTCCTAGCTCCTTAACGCAAACCGTTAATTAACTCACATTACTTCCAACGTTTCTTCTAACCATTAAACCTTAACGAGGCCTAATCATCATTAAAAAAAAGACCAACAGCCCGGCGATATTTCACCGACAGTCGCCGCGTGGATTCCGCCTCTCTCCGAATCCGCGCCAGAACGAGAGAGCGCAGCGCGGAATAATAGCGAAGAGGCGTGCTCGGAAAGAAAGCAAATCGTTGCGACGGGGCACAATCCCCTGTTCCGAATCGGCGCTCGGGTTTTAGATATTCGGGCCGTTTCTCTCTCTTTCTCTTTGCGGCGAGTCGTTTTGCGTTGCGCGCTCGGCAATTATCGAAAAACGATTATCCGACGCGGCCCGGCCGGGGGGGTCGAGACATATTTCTGGGTTTGTTTGGCCCGCGCGTCGTTAGGCTCGTTATAAACCGTATTGACACGCCGCGTGTCCGGCTTATATGTGTACTCGGCGTGTCTGGGGGAAGAGCGGGATTTCTCCCCCGAGTGCGTTTTTCGCGGTTCCGGCTGTTGCTCTGTTTTTTTTTTTATTTCTTTTTTTTTGTTTTGTTTCATCGCCCGCCTCTCTCGTTTCGCTGCGGCGCGCGAGAGACGGGACTCGCTCATTTTCACGGCCGATTTCGGGATTTTATGTACTGCGCCGCCACTGTATGTACGGTGATTTCGGCGCGGAATTTATTGGAGTGCCGTATTTCGAAGGAGTAAATAGGAGGGAAGATGTAAAGTTTATTGGTTTTTAGATGCGATGTCGAGCAAAAAGGGGACGTATTAAGAACTGGCAAATGGTGGAAAAATGTTGGAAATTTACATTTTTCAATGATTTAAATTGCACAATTAATGAAGGTAAATTTTGATTTCGAGCAGTCGACTTTGCATAATGCGACCATTAAAATAATTTCCGTAATTAAACATAATTTCCTCAAGGCGCAAAATTGACTAACGACAAACTAATTGTTCCTTTATTCGCAAATAAACAAAAAATTAATTCGTTCAGATTGAATGAAATGCCCGAATTAAAAGCCCACCGCGGACTTAATTTCGAAATTAGATTTTTAAAAGGCTCGATTTAATAAGTTTCTCGAAAAAAAAAATTGCCGCCGCGAAATGGGCTTTTAATACCAGTACCATTAAAATCCTGTCGTTACACAGCTCTCTCCGGCTGGGTATTCCGCGATATCATCTCCCCCCCGATGGCAGATATTAAAAAATTCATTCGCCGATATAAACACACAAGGTACGATACGCGCTTTTAAAACTAAGTTTCCCGCATTAAATATCGATTCGAGTCATTACCGGCGACCGGTTAACTTGGAGGTTTTAGTCGCACGACACACCGAGAAGAGGGTAAAGCGAAAGGGAGAGAGAGAAAGAGTGTCCAGGAGCCGATGGCTTGTAATTTCGCTCGGGCACGATTTAATATGCATCGAAATTTCATCGATCGGCGCAGCTTTTGCCCGAAAAAATTCCACGAGTCGACGAGAGGCAGATTCCTAAGGTTCGCGGACATTCGTGTCGCTTTGCGCGGCTACTCTTTTGGGAAGATTACACTCCAGTTGGAAATTAGTAGGTTTCAGGGCGTAATAAGTAGCTCTTGACAAATTGTATAATGTTTGGCGAAAAGATTTTTTAAATTTTGCTTCAGAAATGTTAAATCGAACTTTAAGAATACTTGCATTATTTTTTAAAAAATAATTATCTAATAATTATCCGATTCATCCGACGAGCTTAAAATTACCATCAGGAGTGCACTCCTAGAGTCATACATTCCCACCCGATTTCTCGATCTGAACCTTGTTCCCTTCTGCAAGTAAAATTATACCTCTAATAAAATGTTAACAAACCGCGCGGCGACAATCGCAGATCTCGGCCTTGCGCGTGGCCAATTTCTCTCATTGATTGGGAGCGTGTGAGGTCCCCCTGAAATATTTCGAGCCGTAATTGACCCGCTTCCCCTTTATCCCCTTCTCCTTTATAGATATTGTAAAAGCGCGCACGGCGGGAGAGAGAGAGAGAGAGGAAGAGAGCTCTCGCGAAATCGCCCGGTAATCGCGACATTTTTTCCCCTACTCCCTCGTCCGAGAGAGAAACACTATCATTATCCGCTGTCTCTTAACTTCGTCTTCTCTCGGTGCGGCTCTCTTGTATATACCTTTCGACGTCGTCCCTCTCTCTCCCTCTCTCTTTCTCCTAGGGCAGAGGCGATACGGAATCGCGTAATGAGACGTCTCGTTCGCTCTCGACAGCCCCGCGCGCCCTTGAGGCTCTCCGTTGGCTGTGTATGGTTTTAATGAAAAATGAAAAAGAACGAGCAATTTTTGCGGAATTTGCTAGACGGAGGCTTTATTTTATGGCTTATTTGGTTTGTTGATGCTACTTTGTGGACTTCCTTTGTATGTTTGGTAAGTTACGAGTGTGAGCAATAGTTGTCTACCAATTGTATTTTTAAATTATATTGAATAAAGAGTAAAAAGTGACGGAATAATCATAGCAGCTTTATTTATTTTTCTAACTATAAAGGTTTTTTGAATATTAAAATATTTTTTTGTGAATTACGTTATACGGAAATAGTTAAAATTTTTTATGGGATAAAAGCACGAATTCTGAACGGTGTAATTTATAGGAAAAATAAATTTTCTTGATTAAGATCAGCGGTCAAGTGTTTTCATAATACACCAAAATTAATAAAGGACAAGATTTCTCTCGTCAAAATTTTCACTCTTCAATTTTTTACTCCGCCATTATCTTCTTGCCCCGCATTGATCAATTTAAAAAGAAGTCGCCCCAACACAATCCAACTTATTACGATCTCCATTTTTCCTCATTACATCCTCATACAATCCCCGAGCAAACACATTTACTCCCAAATAAAAGTTCAAAGGAGAAAGGCAGCCTCAATTCCCGGCGAACCGCAGAAATCAATCACTCGGCCGGCGACTTTTATCGAAGTGCCTGGCACTTTTGCGACACTCTCCGCGAGAGCCCGCGGATTTTGGGGACACACACACCGCCGCTCGCACCTGCCTCTCTCTTTCGTGATTGCGCTCCGCCGCCGGCCGGCTGCCGGTCGCAATAAGAACGACCGCCGCGCGTATAATCTCGGCGTCATTACCGGCTCTCCCGGTGTGTCGTTACGAGGACGAATTTCGCGGTGCATTATCGCGAGGTATATAAGCTTTCTTCGGGACAAATTTTCGGTCGATCGGAGAGAGAGAGTTTTGGGGACGAGCAGCTGCTCTCGGGCCCCTTTTTTCGGACGGTCATTCGAATATATCGGGGAGTTCGATTGGAAGGCAATTAAGCGCGGCGACTGAGACAGCCGCGCGGTTCGGTATAAGACCTGCCTTTTTTTTTTTAAGACGCCGCTAATGAGAATGTATTTGCGTGCTTTCGGGCGTATTTTAAGTTCGTTGAGTGTGCAATTATTGAGGATCGATTTCGATTGAAATTGAATGTTTGTTGTGGAGTGAGTAATTAGTAGATTGAAATTCGAAAGAAACCCTTCGCGTTATGTTAATGGACAATAATAATATATAATGTTTGTAAATTTTTTTTTGCATCATGAGGGCAATTCAAAATTATTCGGCATAGTCCAGTTAAATGCAATACTTTTATCGATTCAATAATTAATCGATCGTAATACTTTTAAAAACTTTTATTAAAGATTACTTCCCAAGTTAAATAATGCTAATACATTCATCGAATTGAATTTTCTGCAATAATGAGATAAATTTACAAATAATGATGTGTTCCGCCACTCGTGATTTTTAATAACACACTCTGAAATCACAAATTGCATTACGTAAAATATGGAGAACGAATGCTTCAGATTCGTTCCTTGATAAATAATAAAAGAATATAATAACTGAAAAAATTCTCGGAACAGCCGAGTGTCACTCTAATGGCTCATTTCCTCGAGCGACTTTCTCTCGATGACCGACGATAAAACCTCAAATTTAAAAAGCCACTATACTTTTGGCATTCATATACAAAATAACAGCCGCCTCTACCTTAATTACTCGCTCGAAGGCCCCGCGCGACATTCTCCTCGTTTAACCGCGCCGGAGAGCGGCGGCGGCGGCGGCGGGCAAAAAACTCGGAGCTCCGCGAAACGCAACGAGGCACTTCGGAAATTTAGAAAAATGCCGAATTAACGAGAGACGACAGAGAGATGATAGTGACGAGCGAGCGCGGCAATTTGCTCCGCCGCGTGCAGCAAAGTGGCGGCGGCGGCAAAAATAGCCCTTATCTCGATCGGCTAAGTAAGTAAAAGAAGCAACGAGCAAAAAAAAAAACAGCCCAAGTCCAAGTCGTTCTCCTTTTCGACGCTGGTCATCAAGCCGAGGCGATTCCGAAGCGAGATAGGAGAGCACAGCCAGTCTCCCCCCGTTTGAACTCGTAAAGTGTGCCGAGCGCAAACAAAGGGGTGGAACTAAAAAGGTCATCCCGAGCGGTCGGGCAGTTCGAATAAATTTGCCTTATACTTGCTCGCGTCGGGAAGTAATGACGCGCGCCGCCGTCCGGGGCATTAGGAGTTTAGTTGGGCTAAGTATCGACCGCGGCGCTTTAATATCCTGGCACCTGTAATTTTTTTCACTTAAAAGTTCCTTGTCGATTCAGGAAGCCGGATATACGAAGGGGAATTAGTTGTGATGTAAAATTATGACGGCGCGACGGACGGTATTTAGGGAAACGAATGGATTTCGGCATTTAAATGTGTTATTGTGATGCTTTGAGCAAAGAAACGGAGAAATTAATGTGAAAGTAGATCTGAAGCACATGAATTTCTTACTTGTTACTAATTTTGTTTGTTGAATTAATACACTAAATTTTTCGAGGTTTACAACTGTAACCTCTTGTATAATATAAACTACCACTTTGCCGCGAGAGTTAGTAGCAGCGTTCTTTAGCCAGTTTAAACTGCTCCAAATTCATGGTGCAAATTACTCGTATTTGCCGTAACGCTCCAGTTACGTTTCAACGACTGGCGGAGTAACGTTTACATACTCGGAGAGAAGCTGAGATTACTATATTAAATGATGCCGGTTGACATTTCAAGCTGCAAATGTTGATTTTTAGCTGCATTTACGAGAAAGCTTTCGCTGTATCAGCTCATGCGAATATTTGACCGAATATAAAACTCATCGGTAGCTTTATTTTCGTGCATCAAAAGTGGAGCACACTTCCTGGGAAGAAGTTTAAAAAGTTCAAAAACAATTGCCCTAAAAAGGCCAGCAGGCCAAAATGATTTCCGCCTATTTTTGCGAACTCCTCGAATTCCATCAAGTACAAACGGGGTCGACGGTATCCGTCTATTTAGCCAATCTGTATGCATTGTACCGAGCGTTTCTAACGTACTTTGCGTAGCCATCCTTCTGAGGTCTTGGGCCGTCTGCTTCGCATAGTCTCTCCCTCTTATCTCTATTCTCGTAGCAATTGCTATTCCTATTCCTGCTCGGTGTGCCTCTCGGCTCCTCGGAGCATCGCTTTGTAATATAACGATCAGCCCGTTCTCTTGCCCTCGAGGCTGCTGCGCGGCTACTACGCGCTTGAATGAGCGAACGAATTGTCATAATACCGAGCGATAGGATCTCAATTTCCTCTCTCCCTCTCTCTCTATCTATGTCTCTCGCTTCTTTCAGCGATTGAGTTGTGCGTCAGGAGCGATTGTTTGGACAAGATAATGTGTACATTGAGATGTTGTTGCTGCTGCTGTATATCTCGCTTGCTGCGCGCATGTAAAATATAGGTTTCTCCATCTGTTTGGCAGAATGCAAGTCCGTTATTTCATCTTGGTAGTTTTTTTAGTTTGAAGTGGACTGAAGTATAATATTTATGAAAATCAGATTTGTATAACAGTATTTAATGGTAAATTTTACCTTTTTCTTCGGATGCACATTTTATTTGAAATTTCGAGAATCAAAATGAATATTTGATTTGACTTTAAAAGATGTTTTAGCTTATCTTCCGCATAATTACTAAGAAAATAATGAAAAGTTCATAAGCTTCAAAAAGCACCCCCGCGTAATGTTGTTTTTTTATTTAAATATTAATCGCCCAGCTAATTATTATTAAGAAACATAAAAGCTGCTTATAAAATATTCAAAATATTTAACTAAAATTTCTCATTCAGTTTATTAACAACTTAATTTAAAAAAAAGATAAAACCGAGAAAGATTAATCGGTCGAAATTTCGAGTTTTCCGCAAACTTTTTAATAAAAGCAAAAGTGTGTTTAATCAAAAACTCAGCTCGCGCTGAAACTGCAACCGAGACTTTTAACAGATTACAGTACATTCTACATCGGCGAGTAAACAATCTGTGCCCTGCGTTAGATGAATGAAGCCATGCGATATTGTCTACGAACAAAACCTGCACTCGGCCGAATGTTTACACTGCTCTCTTCTCTCTCTCGGGTAGCGCGACCCGGTCGATCTGCCATTTTTCTCGGGCGCATTCCGCCTGATTTTTCATACAAAAAACTTTCAAGTACATCACTCGAGGCATCGGCTGTTTTACGATTTACGGCGCTCGCCTCGATCAATCAGAAAGCGGACACGGGCGGCGGCGGCGGCGCAGCGAAGGGTTCGCGCGCTTTTCCGGTTATTTTACGCATAATCATAATAATAATTGCGCTCGGGAGAGAGTTATGCCGCGACGCGCCGTGTTTGATAATGGGGGGCGGAGGGGGGGTAACGTCTGATTTACGGCTGGACGAGGCGGATATTTATAAATGTTACGCGAGAATTCGCTTTGTCGTATTAATATTTAATCACCTTTTCGTCGCGTCCCATTATTTATGCGCCCTACGCATATCCGCGCGGTGTTTGCAAAACAAAAGCCCGACCGACGGCCCGGTGCGTTAAACGTGTGTGTGTGTGTATGTGCGTTATGAGCAGCGGCTAATGCGATGCATAGATTTTTACCGAATTCATTAATGTCTCACTGACCCACTTGGATCCGGATGGTTAATTCAAATAACGTCCTTTCGCGCCGGTGATATTTTATTCAGCGGTGCGCGTTGTATACTTTTCTGATGCGAAATTATGAATGGGGCAATAAAAATTGTGATTTTTAATATTCTTTAATTCATGAATTGTCATTTTTTATTTTGTGTTTTTGCCAGGCAAACAAACGTTTATTCATACTGTAAACTGACATTTTTCGTTGATACAACGTTATTTCGTTCTGGGACACAAAAATCTGTACCTGCATTTCCAAAAACTACTAATTTTCTATTATCTCTTTAAATTTTTAAACTCAAGCAAACAACTGCAAGTGCACTTCTTGCGATTATTTTTAAATACTTCGTAGCTGCGCTTATTAAGCACGTAACTTTTATCAACTACTGTTCCCCCCCGGCAAACTTTATCAAAATGCACCCTCGAACGAATTTGTAAACCGGCCGAAAACTTGGTCCGGCATTTAATAACTCTTACTCTCGCTCCAATTAAATCGCGAATAAAGGAGGTTCGCCCAGTGGCTGAAAAGTCGCTCGTCAAAATAAAAAGGAGAGAAGGCATTGCCTCGGCGCGCATCTGCGTAAAGTAGAACTGAAAACTACCTTGACGGCAGAGGAGAGAGAGAGAGAGAGGGAGCTCGGAAAATTTCTTAGACTTGGAATAGTTTTTACCGGGTCGCTGCCGAAGAGGGAGAGAGGAGAGATACGAAAAGAAGAAGAAAAGGGAGCCTCGAACTTGAGGGTCGAAAGTCGGAACTCGTAAAGCAACGGAGGAAGATCGGTGTATAAAGTTCCCGCGGAGGAGAGACAAGGACGGCGGGAGCCCCGTCCCTTATCACTCCTCCCTCCGCAACGCGCGGCGGCAACTCTTTTTCTCCGCCTCGTGCCGTGTGCGCGTCTCTGCCAAAGGTATATACTGCAGGGCGCAGCAACGCTACACTTTATTCGGGAAGACGCAGCTTAAAGGTCGTCTCGAGTCCCGGACTTTTCTCCGAGGTATGTGTTTTTCGACAGTTTCCGCCTTTTCGGCGGGGGGAACAGACGTCATCTTCCTCGAGGAATGCTGCCTGTGCTCTTGGGGGAGTAGTAGGTTCGACTGGAGTGCACAAAAGAGGCAGCGTGCTGAGGAAGGAGTTTGATCGTTTCGAGTATCGTTGCCGAGAATTTAAACCTCCTTACTCCGGATCTTGCTTAAACTATGGATTTTGAAACGCGAGAGACGCCTTGGCAGCTCAAAATAAATCTGACGTTAAAGTGTACTGTAAGGGAAAGACTATTTCGAAACAAGAGAAATGTTACGTAGAGCTGGCTAAATTTTTATTTTTCTAACCAAGATTTTTCACAAATTTATTAATGCGTAGCGTGAAAAAGTTTCTTTTACAACTGAAGAACAAGTCTTGAAGTTTTTGCGGCTTCATTTAAAACTAATCTCAATATTTCTGCAGGTTAGTTGATGTCGTTGCACCAAATGTTGATTAATTTTTTAAATTCATAAGAGTGCCAAGGGACCGGTTTCGAAAGCATCTAATTACGCTTAAAAGTTTTGCATACATTGTCCGTCAAAAGTTCTGTATCGGTTGGATAACTCAACCGAAAACTGTTTGATGAAAAAATATTTCAGATAAAACTTTCAGGGTCAAGATCTTCCAGTCAAGTTCAAAGTTCGAGTGTTTACCCTGAAACTTTTGTCACGAAAATTTTTTCGAAAACCACTTTCCCCTTGAATTATCCGACTGTTCCGGAACTTTCGGTAGGTCTTTGTACTTGATACATAGTATTAACAAAATATACTTAAAATGTTGTATGTCGAAAATAACGCATATAATTTTGTTTATTATAATGAAACCGAATTTCCACCAACTCTTAACCGATTCCCCATTATAAAAATTCCAAAAAAGCAATTTCCCGTTATTTATTTAGCCAATCCCAGAGGAGCATCTCCAAGCTACGAAGCCACCTCGATCTCGCAACCCGCAAGTCGCAACCTCTTCGAGCTAGAGGCAGCAAAATAACCAGAGCCGGTGCGCATCTTCGGGATAAATTCCCAAGATCGACCTTCGCCCCCTTGCTCTCCCCGACATCCGGCCCCGCGAGCGCTTTTAATGGGCTCTCTCTCTCTCTCTCTCAGCGGCACCTCAGCGACGCGCGACATCCCTGTGATCTCGGCGGCGCGAATTTCTCGTCCGCGCGCGCATTAACCGTCCTCGTCCGCTCTCTCTCTCTCTGTGCGGAGAGCTGTTTCGGGCCACGCGCAAACGCACGTATCGCGTGCCTTCCTCGCGTGCGAGCCTCGTTTCTTCTCGTACGCGCGGCGGGCCGCACGAAGGAGCCGCCGCGTCGGTGTCTAATGAGCTTGATACTCGAACGTAATATTTACGCCGCGGCCGAGCGCGCGATAATGCGCGCGGAATCTAGTTTGAGCTTTCGTTACTTTTTTTTTTTTTATTTCGGGTAACGAGCCGCTCCTCGCTGCATCGAGTTTTGGATTTAATGATGTTTGGGAAGCGCGTTGCGGCGATACGCCGACGGTGGGAGGGTTAAATATATACAGAAATTGAATGTGGCGTACAATGCGGTGGCTGTTCTAAGGCGCGTTGTTTCGAACGAAATTCCGTTCGCACACATTCTGGACTGTGCGCAGATCGCAATTACACCGAGAGAGAGAAAGAGAGAGAGAGAGATAAAGAATTTGTAAATAAAAAGCAAAATTTCGTGGAAACTAGCACTTTTTTCCGCTTACTTCAAAAGTCCTTACTTCTTTATTCGCGGAAACAAAAGTCGAAGTCCGCATTGTAAACACAATCAAGCCGCAGAAAATCTTCGCTCTCGAAAAATATGGACACCGCGAAGCGTTTCGCACGTCGCTCCTTAATTCCATACCATTCGCGAGTCCCTCAAAGGACTCTCGCATGACTCGACGAAGCGCGAGCGCGTCGGCTGCGTGCGCGACTCGAGACTCATACGACTCGCGACTCGCGTGTACACGCGGCCCGGTAATGAGTTTTTCCGTTTCGTCACGGGCTCGGTCTCTCTCACGCAGGCGCGCGCGCACCGACGCACGGGCCGGGGGTGTCGTTGGTTTTGTTTCTCTCTCGGGCTGCCTTCTTTTTTTTTAAACTCTCTCTCTCTCTCTCTCTCTCTCCTCTCCCCTCTGTCGGTCGTTCGCCGCTTTTGAAACGAGAAATTTCTAATTTAACCGTGAGCAAATTGCCGAGTTTACGCGTTTCTTTCGCGGGCCGGCCGCGGCTCGCGGTCGGCTGATTTTCGCCTGCCGCGCGTTTAATTTAATAAACGTTACGAGAGCCGAGAATTTTTGCGCCGCGGCGGAAAGAATTGCCGGGAATTGCGGGCTGGAGTGTCTTTTGAAGTCGTAGTTTTTCCTCGCGCTAATATCCTTAATGGGAAAGAATTACTGCCGAAGTTATGTGCTGAATTTATGGAAACTTAAAATTTAATTGTACAATTTGTAAGGCTAAGTTAGTTGTAAAACTGCGGATTCATACGTTTTATGGTGATTATTCGGAACGTGAGGTTGCGCTTTGTTACATTAATTCTTATTTATTACTTGCTGGGCGACAGAACGTGGTGGGCTTTTTACGCTATTAATTACGAGACACGTATTAGGTATAAATACAATGGCAAACAAATGTTTGCAATGACAAATTGAACGTTGCCTAAGTTAGATTGATTAACCGCAAAATCGACGCAAATGAGAATATTTACCGAAACGTGAAAGTGAGAGATACTTACGACTGAAAAGCGCTCGATTGCACTTCTCTCCGTTTCTTCTTTTCTCTCCCGCTCTTCTTTAAATAGTAGGGTTCTTTCCCACCTGACGTCCACAAGTGAAACGCTCTCGGCTCTCACGATGGCGAAAAAAAAACTGTCAAGGTAAAAGTTACCACTTAACGAGAGGTATCGATGCTGTTTCAATCATTGGAACGGATGTTCTTTTTTTGTGTAGATTGTGCAACGATTTAACGAGATTACACAAGCTCGTTATTTTTTAATTAATGTCCTCGTCGAACTTTATCGAGTTAATTAATATATCGCGTTAAGCTTTCAGCAGCTGCAGGCGCAGATGTCGAGTTACTGTAAAAGCTTTCTATTCAAATTTTGTATATTATATTTAATTACGCCACAAATACTTTAAACGTAAAAAGAACCAAAGTGAAAATTGTGAAAACAAAGCTGCGAAAACAGTGCTGTAATTCAAAACAATTATGCAAGCTTTTCTCAATTACAAAATGAGAAGTGACGTTAGAACGAAACGGGCGAATTCCGCGTTGAATTTAACATTATTCTTCGCCTAAGCCACCGCAACCTCCCTCGGCATAGCAGCGGCGCAACCTACATATTTTCCACGGCTGCTATCTTCGAGAATCAGGCTCATCGAGTTATTCAAGCCCGGCCAAGCTCGACTTCCTGCCTCTCTCACTTTGCCGGGGCAGATCGTTCAAAGGAGTCTACGATCTCTTTGAAGTCACCTTACGTCTTTCTCAATGGAGCACCGAGGGTCGCATAACTCGCTCTCCTCCTCGGCGAGTTGTTCTATTTTCGAAGCGGTCTTCCTTCGTCGCCGCCTATATTTACGACGATTCGCCGCAGAGAGAGAGAGAGAGAGAGAGAGCAACGCGGTGACGAATGGCACGCGGGGAAAAAAGCGAGCGCGACGAGTCGCCGCGGACACCTAATTTAGAGGCGCGCCGCGGCGTTTAACAAGCCATTGAGCGAGGAGAGCTGAATGAAGAAAGGCTCGGAAGAATGGAGGTGAGGATTTTTTTATTGACCCTGTTGGGCTTTCTCGAATCACTGAGGGGGGAAGAGCGATGCTGCTTTTTGTCTTGTTTGGATTCTTACCGAGGATATCTTTTGCGAGATGGAGTTCGTTTTAAGAAACTTATCCGACGACGAGAAAATAATGTGGATCTAGTTAATAATTTCTCTTTGGTATGACTTTAGTTTCTGTTGGCTTGTGTAAAATGTAGATAAGAGTGAAAGTACGCTGTTAATGCTTCTTTGAATAAAGTACATTTTAATTGTCTTTTTATTCAATGAAATATTATATTCTAGATTTTCCATGATTCTGTGAAAATTTTCATTTGCGGAACACGTAACTTCCCACAAGAAACGAATAATTACTTTTCAAAAGTTAATTTTCAGAATTTCAAGTTTTTTCAAGGTAACACAACAGTTCAGGAGGAAATATGCGAATCTAGTAAATAATTTATCTTCAACTCTGGTATAAGTTTTCATTCATTTTTTGTTAATTTCGTGTTCTTTTCACTTACAGAGTTAATCATTTTTCTTTAAGGTTTTTTGAAAATTTTTTAAAGTTATGTCTTAGGACGTATCAATATAATTAGAATCCTTTTTTTTTATTAAGTGTATATCCTTTGAATCTCGTTTCATTTAAAACATTTCATTATTAAAAGATCTGGTGAGTTTTTATCCATAATTTACTAAAAAGATTTTACCAAAACTTTGTGAAATAAAATCGCTACGCCAAATATTACTGAACTGAGGATAAAATCTTCTGAGACTTCAATATACCAGCTGGTTATAATAATTTAATTATTTTCAGTATCGATTAATCTGAGCAAAAGGCGCTCCTCCTCAAATTTCCAGTTCAAAAATACTGTTATAAAGTAGCTACATCTTCTCCCCCTAACAAGACGTTGCGTCATGTCTTCGGTGGAGCATGAAACATCGGAGTCGCTGAGCGAGTGTTTAGCCCCCAGGGAGTCGTAAGGGAAATATGCGCGCTACATAGTTTAAAATTATCTAAACCGAATGCGCTTCTCGAGATTAATTGGATCTTTAAGATGACTAATGTTTCTCTCGTGTACGCTTGTTTGTGCTTTTCTGCTTTTTTATCCTTGTCAATCTTTTTTTCTTTGCATTCTAAATATAAGTAATAATATGAAGTGTCGGCTATATTTCTACTTCAACATTTATTCCAATTGCTTAAAACGAAAAGGAAAATTGTTATTTGTTTGAATGAGGAATGTATAAGCGTTTAAAGAGAAGTAATTAGTGTGATTAAATGAATGAAAATGAAAATTATCTTAATAACTTTTTTTAGTATTCGTAAAAGTATTATGCTACTTTTCATTGCAAACGAATCATCTCAAAGCAAACTTCGGTTTTTGTTTTCGGTTTTCTTAAATCCTCGACTTACAAGAAGTATATACGACGATCCCTTCTACAACTTCGATCGTGCGCATAAGCCAACGACGCAAGTCAGATTGCAAATTCATCAAACAATCCTCCATATTTCTGGAATCGACGTCAGCTTGTCAGGTTAAAAGCCAGTCTCAAATTCTCGGCGCTTTTCAAAAGTCCTCTGCTTAATACAGAAAAGCCTGGCGAAAGCAGGGCGCGTCAGGCATTATTAAAGCGCAAATTATTACAGCGTTTACAACGACGGCGGCGCAGTTTTCGATGCATTATACGTCACGTCGGATATGCACCTCGACCGGCGGGGCTCTCCTATGCATTTCGCGTCGGCGGAACTTAATTACCGCCCGGTAATGAAATTCGGCCATCCGAGTGAAGTGCAGCGGGCGGCGCGGGAGCCTTTCGACTTGTTTATTCACAAGGAGAATGTAAGCCCGGGTTTTTACCCCCTCCCCGCCCCCACCGAAAGGCTGGGTGCAGCGCGCTGCAAATTTTTCATTATAATCCCGGCAGCTGCCGCGCGCTGCTGCAGCGGCGAAGTTTCAGGTATGCGCGCCCGGGATATTAATGATTTTGCTTGATGCCTCTCGTTTGATGAATCTTTCATGCTTTTTTGTTTCGAGAGTGAGAGAGTGGGCGGCCTTTAACGTTTTTGATTTTGTTTAGAAAGTGCGAGGAGCGCGGAGCCCGGGCTTTCTTGTTCCTTCGCGTCTTGTTTGCCCTGAAAAATTGAGCTTATTGGATTAAGTATGCTTGAGTGTGGGGCTTAATAAAGAAGCCCTGGCAAATTCATGAAGAGGGAGCCTCCCGAAGAAGCTAATTTCGAACGTCGATCGTATTTTTAGAGGCTGCATAAAATATGATCCGCGCGCTCTTATGTAATAATGATAAACAGGCACTTGCTACTTGTTACGGAATTGAAAATTCTCATCGAGTTATATTAAAATACTCATTTTTAATGACACGTTTCGTTACATATAGTATATATTAGAGAGATTTTAAGGTAGAGCTAATTTTAATTTTCAAACTTAACAAACTAATTATTATTAAAATTAATGTTAAATTTTGTTTAAATAATTTGTACATAAAATACAGTTTGTATAACTATGTATAAATTTAATGATTTATAATACAAGTTTATAAATGTAAATTACTTTGAGTTTGCATAGGCTTGTATAATACGCGAACTTCGTCGGACATAAAATTATAATTTCTATTGTAATTTTTGCGCTGATTTTTCACGTCCAGTATTATCTCAAAATTTACCCAGGAAAATTGACACGAGTTTCGACTGAAAAGAATGAAATCTCGGCACTGAAACGGCATTAGGATGATTAAATTAAAAAATATTACGGAACGAGCAGCGAAACTATTAACGAGAGAACGTATCCTGGCGCGGATCCGTTTTTTAAAACGCTTTACAGATAAACAGCTCCCTCGCGGAAACGCCGCATTTACTATTCGCCGGGAGAGAGAGAGAGAGAGAGAGAGAGAGAGAGAGGGAATAATTTTTTAAACAACTCGGTTAAGCGCCCGGAGACGAAACGCGACATTAACGTCGCCGGGAGAAAATTGTATTTTTAGAGAAAACCGCGAAGGACTTCCGTCTGTCTTATCTATTTTTACTTCTTTATCTACTTTTTTACGATTCTCTCGTCTCCCTTTTTTACTCTCATTCCTGTCATTTAGTGCTCCGCGAGTAGAGTATGAAAATTTTATAACACGTCCGCGTCGGCTTATGAAAAAAAAAAAAAAGAGTTGCAAAACTTTTACTATTCTTTGTACAAACGTTATTTTACTTATGTCATTTTCTTAGTGAAAAAAATATAATATTATGAAATAATATAGTGATTTTGTTTTGGTAGTAACTTGTTACAAATAATTACGTAATTTTCAGTCTGAATCACGTTTTTCAAATCTCATAAAGTCATAAATTGCATACGAAATTAAATTTAACCATATAAAACTGACTCGCACATCCAATTTCCAGATTAATCACAATATAGAATAACTGTTAGCTATAAAGGAGCGCAGAAGATATAAAAACTAAAAGCGGAAGAAACAAAACAGTCGCGTAAAAAGCTTCGCGCCTCTTCCATATTTATATACACACTCGTCTCTTTCGGTTCGTAATTACGATTTGGCTTGGCTCGTTTCTCTCTCTCTCTCTCTCTCCCCATTTTTTTCCAACAGAGCTTTAAAAAAACAGCACATATTCGCGCAAACATCGTAACGACGACGGTGCAACGGGGGCAACCAAAAAAAAAGGCAGCGCACACCGGCCACACTCTCACTTTGAGCGGCGAATCCGAGCTCGGTGGTCGCCGTCGCCTCGGCGGGCGTCGTTAACGGCGCATATGCACCGAGGTCTATTTGTATGCAAAACTAATTTCACGGGCGTCCCCTTCCCCTCTCCCTTCCCCGAAACTCGCGAGTCAATCAGAAAGGTGACGGTGAAACTCGAACTCCTGCTTTGCCGCTCGCCGCGGACGTATATATATAAATTCGATAGTCGGCCGAGCGTTAATTTGCTAATTTCTCGCAGCTTAGAAAAAGCGTGAGAGAGAGAGGGAGAGCCGCGCTCGGGTGTATTTTTGCATGCGCCGCGCGAGTTCGCCGGCGACGCGCGCGCGGAATAAAATCCGTGCCTCGCGATCGTTGGGAAACAAACGACGCGGAGGATATGGGCGGGCGGAAAACGAAAAAATTGCGACTACGCGCCGAATCTGTTGGACGAGGAATTTCACGCGTTCTAAACGTATTTGCTGTTATTTTAGAGGGAGGTTGTTGGGGCGGGGATTTTTTTTTCTTTTTTTTTTTAGAGGAGCTTGCGAATTAAAGCAGTAATTAAACAAGTATAGGTGAATGTACTAGTAAAAGAAAAATTATTGTTTGCTTCAATTTTCTTTTTTCAAGGCTCTAAGTTCGATCAAAACAATTTAATTCTTCTAACTGCGCCTCTTTTGGGCGATATTAAAAAAATTCAGTGAAATAAAATCATAAACTAGAAAATTAAGTTTGTCAATCTAAGTATAAGATGCAACGAAGCACCACTGTACCAGAATTTCTATTTACTACAAAAATTATTGCTCCTTAATTCCGTTTGTACTCGCATTTCAAAGGAAGAAATAATAATATAGCCAACTTCGCCAAGAGCTCGATTGAAATCATTTCGGTCCTCGAAAGGCTGGAACCGCGCTCCGGAACAAACGAAAAGAAGAAAATGACACCCGTCGAAGAAGGAAAGAACAAGGGCTCGGATCGGAGGCGCGAGGAGAAAAGAGAGCAAGTCGCGGTGGGCGACCCGGACGAGAGTCGGTCGGCGCCGCGCGGCGAAAGATCGGAGGGATACGAAAACTAACTGGCAATCAGGAAGCTGTCGGCGAAGTTGTTTTAGCAACTTACTCGGCTGCGATCGCGGCGATGCCCCGGGAACCGAGTCGAAAGCCGGTCGGATCTGCCGGGCCGGCCGATGCCACAATTGCCCGATAAACTGTGTTTCTCCCCGGGCCGGAGATCTAACTTTCCATCGCCCGCTCGCGATCTCCCAATCCTCTTTGCACCGCCGAGCGGAAGTCGCGACGAGCTTCGCTCTCTCTGTGTGTATGTGTACGTGTCCTCCTTTTTTTTTAAGCTCTTAGGCCACTCGATCGATCGATAAATAACGTTGACAAGGTAAAGCCATCCGAGTTTCGCCAATGAAATTCCACTTCTGGGGGGGCTTGCGTTTGGATTAGGTTTTCGCGCTCGGGAATGACTGGGATGATAGCTTTTTAGATGGGGATTTCGCTGAGAAATCTTGTCGATTTGAATTTAGGTTCGGTCGCAGGCGTGTTTTATTAAAAGCTTTCTTAAAAATTTGATGATTTTTATTGCGAGTAACTGTGAGTAAAAAATGTTGCATTTTTCTTTCTTCTTGTTTCTTTTTTTTTTGAGAACAAAAGGTATTGTTTTTATGGAATCGATCGTCTGTTGAATTAAATTTTTGTACATTAAAAATACGGAAATGATTCAACTTACACGCAAAATGAAACAATGCAACAGCAAAACCGTGTATTAAAATATTTATATTTTTGATTTATAAATGACCTGAATTGATAAAATTTATGGGAAACATTACTGACTTACTGAAAGCTTCCCTGATATATGATACAATAAAATATAAAGACTTTATTGTTTACAAAACATTGAAAATTTTAGTAAAAAAAAAAGTCAGACATTCCTTTAAAGCAAATATCTAAAAAAAAATTGTTATGCGACGAAAATATTTTGCAATTCTGCTGTTGTCCGTGAATTTTTCAATTTTTATTCAAATTCAAACCACAGTCGAAAAATTGCGGCAACATTACAAATAAAAAAAAAAAAAATATCTTTTTCAAATGACTTTATTCGCATACAATTTTCCCCGACAATTCGCGCGCAATTACTAAATTTTTTACGGCGTATCCTCGCGTTACAGCCGTTCGCAAATTAACTCGTTATAAATGCATGAAAATCGTAATGATTGTCTCGGCGAGTCGACGCGAATAAAGCCATCAATCAATGCACTTCCCTTGCCCCATCGGCCCTTTTCACCTTTCTGTTCTTTTTAATTCAACGTGTTTGCTCCCTTCGCATATACACACACACAAGTAGAGAGAGAGCCACGACATCGAACATCCCGGGCATACCAATCGCGAATTGGTCGCCGCCCGCTCCGGGGCGGCCCTAATTGATTTAATTAACGTCCTTCCGCGATTGCAGCGAGACCGTACCAATTATCTTTGACGTCCTTCGCTCCGTAAACGCCTGTGTATACGTGTGTGCCTCCACTCTCTCTCTCTCCCTCTCTTTCCCTGTCGCGTCATTAGGACTTAATTCTTGGCTTCGAGCTTGGAAAAAGCTGCCAAGAGAGAGAGAGAGAGAGAGAGAGAGAGACTCGGCCGCTCTGCGTCGGGAATACAAATGTTCCATTACCATAAGCAGGAGCCGCCGCGGAAGCGTTTCCTCGCGCCTTATTGAATGCGCGAGAGCGCCGGGGATTCCCTCTGCTTTTTTTTTCTTTTTCTTTTTTTTTTAATATCCATTAGCGGCGCCGATGCAGCTGCCACTGTACCCGGAAATAAAAAGAGCCGATCGAGAGCTCGGTGTTTATGTACGGGAGTACGGCTAACTGTTCGCGTCTTCACTTGGGATCGAGGCCTGCCAGCGAAAGGAGATCCGCGATGATGTCCGGGATGAAAGGCGGCTAGACAGGGGGTTAATTATGATGATTTTGGAGAGAGAGAGAGATTTTGTGGATGACTGCGTCGAGCTCGTGACGTCTGCAGTTTATTAGCGCTGATCCACTTTGGATTTTGATGAGCGTAATTGTGGATGAATGAAAATGTTCGTCAGGGTATTATTCGTGGGAAGTCTCCGTCTGTAATTGGATTTGGTTAATTAGTATTGCATGTTTAACTGTTAATTTTATTACTGGCGCAATTAAGTCGGCCTGAAATTTATGTTAATAAAATCTATGTTGACATTTAATAAAAATAATGCCTTTTATATCTATTGAAGTTATTTTAAATTCATTACTTTACATTAGCATACGTATAATAGTCACTGACTGGCTTTTAATAGGTTAACGGATTTATTAATATTACCATTTATTAATAGATCTACAAATCATAAACCAATAAGATGCTGCATTTCAGTACGCTGCAAGTATAAAAAAAAGAAGGTTTCCCAAATTTTCCAATTCCTTTGCTATAACGATTCGTACGCGTAATTACACAGTCAAAAGCTCGACAAACCGGCCCCTCAGTCAACTCTCCACCCAATGCCAATCTCTAAACAGTATACGAACTTGGAAATCTCGCCAACTTGCCCGTGGCAACAGCGACGTCCCGTACGTCGAATCCAGCGGCGGGCCGCGCGCGAGAGACACACTTCGCTTTCACGGCCGCGTCATCGCCACCGTCATCATCATCAGGCAGTAGCATCGGTCCCTCCGTGCTCTTAGTTTCACGAACCAGCGCGTCCTATCCCCCGATCCCATCAGGAATTTGCATACACGAGAGCCGGCCAGGGGGGAGGGGACTACCGACCTTGACTTCTTCCAGCAGCAGCAGCAGCAGTCGCCGGATGGCAAGTGCAGATTGGCCTGTTTAATCACTGGTTAGGAGTTGGCCTATCAGCCTCTCTTCCTCCGACGGGGGGGCAATCAGGGTGTTTGTATTTGCTTTCAGGTTTACGGCTGACTCGGCACGAAAGTAGCCTCCGGTTCTCCTCGGTCCTCCCCCTTAAAAGGCTCCCGATCGCCGTATACAGTTGGACCGGACCAAGCGGCTACGGTATGGATCCAATAAGGCCTTCGGGGCTAAGGGAAAGTTCGGAAGGAGAGAGAGAGAGAGAGAGAGAGAGAGAGAGAGAGTCGGCTTGTGTTGTTGGACCGGGAACGAACGGAGGCAGAGCGTCTGGGATGGATCTGATGAGCTCCGGTCGATCTCTGCGCGTGAATAGTCGGGTGGCCTCCTACCGATTCTTGATCGAGCGCTTTTCGAACTGCGAGGGACTTAATTAAACGGGAGCCCTTCTGGATGTGTGTCATTGCTGAATGGTCGTGCCTGGCTGTAATGTAAATCGATGCGCTAATTGAATAAAAATGTTTTAATGGGTATTATAAAGGCTGATTATATCGAAATTAGAGATTCAGTTGCAGGATGAAAATGTGTATCATTAACTGTTTAATATTATGTACCGTAAATTAATTTAGTTTTAAAAAAAATTTAAATAAATATATATATATATATATATTTATAT